>OVAY01000125.1:0-95040 GCA_900406395.1 Kernera saxatilis
TCCGCAAGAGCGGTCTCATCGAGGTCATTTGTAAAGTCGGAGGATTCGAGGCACGTTGTATCCTCAGAGTGTTCCTTGAGGTTCACTTCTTTTCCTTTTCCTTTGATGGACTCTTGGTATAACTTACAAAGATGCGGGGGTGTTCGACACACATGGGACCAATGCCTTTTGCTTCCGCATCTGAAACATACATTCTCACGCTTATGAGTGGGAGTCTCTTGGGTTTCTTTTCGTTTCTGGAAATTTCCAGATCGGACCCATTTATTGAATCCTCTCCCTCTGGAGTTGTAAGTTCTACCACGTCCACGGTTAAATCGACCGCCACGACCTCGATAGGTGTTATTTTGCCTATCCGGATTTTTTATATCCGTGGCATTCACTTCAGGGAATGGTTTTGTTCCCGTAGGTCGAGAATTGTGGTTTTTGATGAGAAGCTCGCTATTCTTCTCTGCCAGTATGAGTGTCACAATTAACTCAGAGAATATTTTGTATCCGCGACTCCTATAGAGTTCTTGCAAGATACGATGTTCTTTATGAAAAGTGAGGTAAGTCTTCTCAAGCATTTCTGCTTCAGAGACAGGCTTACCACAATATTTCAATTGTGATACCACTCTTAAAACTGCGGAGTTATATTCACCCACTTTCTCAAAATCCTGAAATCTCAGGTTTTTCCATTTTTCTAGAGCATGAGGGAGAGTTATCTCCCTCTGGTTGTCAAACCTAACCTTTAAGGCTGACCACATCTCTGCTGGATCTTTAATATTCGCATAATGATGCGTTACACTTTCATCGAGATGTTTTCTTAGAAATATTATAGCTTTCGCTTTATCTGGGGAAGATGATACATTTCCCTCTTTTATGGTACCAAGTATATCTTTTGAATCGAGATATAATTCTACATTGTTGGTCCATGTGATGTAATTGGCTCCAGTGATTTTGAGAGCCGGAAACTTTAGACTCTCGATGTTTGTCATTTGATTTCTAAAATAAAATCAGAAAATATTATTAGAATGCTTATATTTAAAATGAGCCTCTTACATTAATAATTAAAGCGATTACAAGAAAAAACAATGCATAGAAAACTAAACCGATATTTATGGTAAATTCTTCGGAAGTAAACTCAACAACGAAGATACCATAAATACAAACGAATATTGCAATTGCACATAAAATTAACAACAAGATAAACATTTTTCTTGCAAACCGAAAACTAAATAATTTCTTATAGAAAGATTTGAGAGAAGATGAAATATTTTGAGTGAAATAATGGTTGAAAGATGAGTGTTTTTATAGATGAAAAATACTGTTCATAGCCGTTGGAAAAGTGAAAGAATTGTGAAATTTTTTCTTTGTGACCGTTGGAGGTAAATGATTTAAACAAAAATCAATCCGAAAATTTAATAAGCAATCAGTTAAATTTACCATTTTTCAGATAGAAAGTTTATATACAGGTGGCCGAGCCTCCTTATATAATAACCATAATATATTTTGATGGTATTGTTATGGTGACAGAGTCATCCACGTTAAATAAGAAATAATTTTGGCGTCTCAGACGTCCGTTAACATTAAATAAATAATTACAGTGTCTCGGAAGTCCGTTAACAGAATATAAATAATTATGGTGCATTTAGCAACTATGATATAATATATATTTATTAATAAATAAATCTTGTGGAGGCTCAGCCTACCACTATAATATTAACAGTAAATAAATAATAATGGTGCATTTTGCAACCATGATATATTACTGGTAAAATATTAACGAGGCGACAAACTGTCCGCTATAGNTTCTATAGTAGGGTATATTTTATAAATATATTTTTAGTCCGGATATAGAGTGATTGTGCTGATAACGTGTTATAAATAAGTATATGATTTTATCATAAAGATAAATCTAAAGAATGACAAAATAATTATATCCGTGAAAAGAAGTTGATACTGAAAAGTATTAATCAGCGAGAGAGAAAAATGTTCTTTTGATTTCGAATTGGTGTGTTTACAATGAACGATTTCATTCCGTATAAAAGGTAAATATAAGTTACTGTGCATATGCATAATGACGGTGGACTCCATCGTTGTATAAATGTTGACGGAGGTTGCGCAGCAGAATAAGACTTTCGTAACATGTTACATGTTTTCTAATAAAGCTGACCATGCAAGAAAAAGGATAGGGAATGTAGTACAAGTTGTTTGGCTGATTTATTTTCTTGTGAATATAAGGTCTTAGTATCTTGAAGATATATAGATGAAGAGAATGTAGCTAGTGCTATATGTTTTGTTACATTTATTTATTTTTTGTTGATATTCATTGCTAGTTGCTACATGTGAGTTTTTGGAGCTCTTGTGATATGATTAGAGATTTTTATTTTGAATTTAGAAAAGTTGTTGAATTTTTCTTAAACCTTGTCAAATAAAGAGGGACAAATTTATCGAAACAAACACTTTTTAAAAGGTATATTATGAAAATGTGAATTAACTATTCCAAAAAATTAAAAACTCTAACACTAATCTATGAACGCTAAAAGAAATGTCCTTTTTTTTTTTACAAAATTTCAGAAGCATTTCAATTTTAAATTTTTTTTTTTTTTTATGGCAATACGTTACTTACGCATTTAAATTCGGATAAAAGACATAATTTTTTTGTCGTCTGATAAAAGACATAATTTAATCAGATTAATTACTGGCTTATAATATTAAGTTATAATAAGATAAAATAAAAATAAAAATAATAACCCCAAAGCAGCACTTACCATAGATGAATGATCGGACGGCTGAGATCAATTTCGCATCGTCTTCTTCTTTGAGCATTTCTCTTCCTAAACCCTTAAGCTCTTAAATGATTCTCTCTAAAGCCCTAATTCGACGATCGCTCTCGAGCTTCGCTTCTTCTCCTTCAGACTCCATTCTCGCCGACAAAGCCTTAACCATTCTCAAACGTCATCCTTACCAACTTCAATACCTCTCTGCAAATTTCACGCCAGACGCAGCCTCTCATCTTCTCCTCAAATCTCAGAACGATCAGGAATTGATCCTCAAGTTCCTAAATTGGGCGAAACCACATCAGTTCTTCACTCTCCGTTGCAAATGCATCACTCTCCACATCCTCACCAAATTCAAGCTCTACAAAACCGCTCAAATCCTCGCGGAAGATGTCGCAGCCAAAACCCTAGACGAAGATGCTTCTTTGGTCTTTCGATCGCTACAAGAGACCTACGATTCGTGCAATTCCACTTCCGCTGTTTTCGATTTGGTAGTGAAATCTTATTCCCGTTTGAATTTGATCGATAAGGGTTTGAGTGTTATTCATCTAGCTCAATCTCATGGCTTTATGCCTGGAGTTTTGTCTTACAATGCGGTCTTGGATGCTACGATTAGATCTAAGAGAAACATTAGCTTTGCTGAGAATGTGTTCAAGGAAATGTTGGAGAGCCAGGTTTCTCCGAATGTTTTCACTTACAATATCTTGATTAGAGGGTTTTGCTTTGCTGGGAATTTAGATGTTGCTCTGCAATTTTTCGATCGAATGGAGAAGAAAGGTTGTCTACGTAATGTTGTTACTTACAACACCTTGATCGATGGGTACTGTAAGTTGCGTAAGATTGATGATGGGTTTGAGCTTTTGAGATCAATGGCGTCAAAGGGTTTGGAGCCTAATTTGATCTCTTACAATGTCGTCATTAACGGGTTATGTAAAGAAGGGAGGATGAAGGAGACGAGCTTGGTACTTACGGAGATGAACAGGAAAGGATTCTCGCTCGATGAAGTCACTTATAATACCCTTATTAAAGGTTATTGTAAAGAAGGTAACTTTCACCAAGCTCTTGTTATGCACGCCGAGATGCTGAGACATGGATTGTCGCCTAGTGTCATCACTTATACTTCACTGATACATAGCATGTGTAAGGCTGGGAATATGAACCGGGCTGTCGAGTTTCTTGATCAGATGCGTGTTAGAGGGCTTTGTCCAAATGAGCGTACATACACGACATTGGTTGATGGGTTTTCTCAAAAAGGGTATATGGCTGAAGCCTATCGGGTTTTGAGAGAGATGATTAGTAATGGGTTTTCGCCGTCGGTTGTGACTTATAATGCTCTGATTAATGGGCATTGTGTCGCTGGGAACATGGAAGATGCGATAGCAGTTCTCGGAGATATGAAGGAGAAAGGTCTGACTCCAGACGTAGTGAGTTACAGCACGGTATTATCCGGGTTTTGTAGGAGTTACGATGTAGATGAAGCGCTTAGAGTCAAGAGGGAAATGGTTGGAAAAGGTATTCAACCTGATACAATCACCTACTCATCACTAATCCAAGGGTTTTGTGAGCAGAGAAGGACAAAGGAAGCTTGTGATCTTTTCGACGAAATGCTGAGAGTTGCCCTTCCACCTGATGAATTTACTTACACAGCCTTGATCAATGCTCATTGTGTAGAAGGCGATTTGGAAAATGCGCTCCACTTGCACAACGAAATGGTCGAGAAAGGTTTATTGCCTGATGTTGTCACTTATAGCGTGCTTATTAACGGGCTCAACAAACAAGCTCGAACAAGGGAAGCTAAAAGACTTTTGCTCAAGCTGTTTTACGAAGAATCAGTCCCAAGCGATGTCACATACCAAACCCTCATCGAAACCTGCAGTAACATCGAGTTCAAAAGCGTGGTATCTCTTATCAAAGGCTTCTGTATGAAAGGGATGATGAATGAAGCTGATCGAGTTTTCGAATCCATGCTTGAGAAAAAACATAAACCCGAAGGAACAGCGTATAACGTTATGATCCATGGTCATTGCAGAGGGGGAGATGTTTACAAAGCGTATAGTCTATACAAAGAGATGGTAAAATCCGGGTTTCTTCTCCATACCGTGACAGTTATTGCTCTGGTTAAAGCATTGCACAAGGAAGCTATGGTCGATGAATTGAATTGTGTGATTGAAAATGTATTAAGAAGCTGTGAATTGAGTGAAGCAGAGCAAGCTAAAGTGCTTGTGGTAATCAATCATAGAGAAGGGAATATGAATGTGGTTCTTGATGTGCTTGCTGAAATGGGTAAAGATGGATTTCTTCCGAACATAAGATGTTAAATTAAGTTTTTTCGTTTAGGCTATTTATTAATTATGGGTCAATTTTTTTTTTTTTCTGTAATTTTGGATCGTTTTAGTGAATAAAATCACTTGCCTTTTTTTTTGTACTCCAATAGGGAAAATAAAATAAAATTGTTATCTTTAAGGTTTGAGGCACAAGTGTTTTATAAGGGGCAAATCGCATAAATAATATTAAAATTAGTTTTAAATAGCACTTTAAACTTAGCAAAATTTCACTTTCTGTTTAAACTTTCAAATTAAGAATATTAACACAAAAAATCTCCAAATTAGCTCTCGAATACGCGCCTTTGTATCAAAATTTCAGAAATTTTTCAAAAAATTCAAGTTTTGTTAAAAACTTGAGAAAACCTCACCAAAACTATTATCAATTATATTCATAGATAATTATACACATGATAAGTATTGTTGCTTATTTGTTAGCAAATTTCAGCGATTTTACACCTTGACGAAAGATGAGTCTGAAGTGTCTAAAAACTCGCTTAAAAGATATGAAGGATGTCACAGATTTACTGAACACATATTAATCTGTAAAAAAAATCCAAAATGGGTGATGGATCCCTCTTTCTATCAAAATATTTGGATTTTTTCAAAAATTAAAAAAAACTTGAATCAACCTCACCAAAAACATTTGCAAGTATATTAGTGGATAATTATATATTGGAAAGATGAATTTTGCTTATTTGTCGGCATATTTAAGCAGTTTTCTATCTTATTTTCTCGCATTTAGTAGAAAATTGTGAAAAGAAAGACTTAAAGATCATTTAAGATGGAGGTTTTAACGATATTTTTAAAAAGTAGATTTCATACCGCTGGATAGAAAATTGAGTCAGCTTTCTTTTGGCGGTGGTTTAGTCTCATCCGGAATTACGGTTCAAAAGATATGATAGATTTACTAAGCATATATCAATCTATAAAAGAAAACCCGAAATATGTTATGGATCTTTTTCTATCCAAAAAAATTGGATTTTTTAAAAAATTTAAAAAAACTTGAATCAACCTCACCAAAAATATTTGCAAGTATATTAGAGATAATTATACATTGGAAAGATGATTTTTGCTTAATTATCGGCATATTTAAGCGATTTTACATCTTGTTTTCTGGCGTTTAGGAGAAATTTGTGAAAAAGAGGAGACTGAAAGATCGTTTAAGATGGAGGCCTTAAGGATATTTTCAAAAGGTGGATTTCAAACCACTGAAGAGGAAATTGAGTCAGCTTTCTTTTGGCGATGGTCTAGCTCCTTCTAAATCACAGTTCAAAAAATATAACTGATTTATTGAACACATATCATCTGTCAAAAAACTATTTGCAAGCATATTAGTAGATACTTATACATTGGAGAGATGATTTTTATTTATTTGTGTGCATATTTAAGCAATTTTACATATTGTTTTTTCGCGTTTAGGAGAAAATTGTGAAAAAAGAGAAGACTGAAAGATCTTTCAAGATGGGGGACTTAACGATATTTACAAAAAGTGGATTTCATACTCCTAGATAGAAAATCGAGTCAGCTTTCTTTTGGCGGTGTTTTAGTCTCATTCCGAATCACGGTTCAAAATTTATAACTAATTGACTAAACACATATCAATATGTCAAAAAAACCCCAAAATATGTGATCAATAACCTTCTATTTTTTTGGATTTTAAAAAAACTTTAGTCAACCTCACAAAAACTATTTTCAAGTATATTAGTTGATAATTATACATTTCAAACATGATTTTTGATTATTTGTCGGCATATTTAAACAATTTACACCTTATTTTCTTGCGTTTAGGAGAAAATTGTGAAGAAAGAGGAGGCTGAAAGATCGTTTAAGATAATTATACACTGAAATGATGATTTTTGATTATTTATCGGCTATTTAAGTGATTTTACACTTTGTTTTCTCGAGTTTAGGAAAAATTGTTAAGAAATAGGAGACTAAAAATTTATTTAAGATGAAGGCCTTAACGATATTTCCAAAATGTGGATTTCATAACACTGGATAGGAAATTGAGTTAGCTTTCTTTTGGCGGTGGTTTAGTCTCATTCCAAATCACAGCTAAAAAGATATACCGATTTACTAAACACATATCAATTTATAAAAAAATCACAAAATGTGTGATGGATAGTCTACTATTTTTTGGATTTTTGAAAAAATTCAAAACACTTGAATCAACCTCGCCAAAACTATTTACAAAACTATTAGTGGATAATTAAACATTGGAAAAATGATTTTCGCTTATGTTTGGCGTATTTAAGCGATTTTACACCTTATTTTCTCGCGTTTCGGAGAAAATTATAAAGAAAGAGGAGTCTGAAAGATCGTTTAAGATGGAGGCTTTGACGATATTTCAAAATATCGGATTTCATTCCGGTTGATAGAAAGCTTTCTTTTGGCGGTGGTTTAGTCTCATTTCGAATCACGATTCAAAAGATATGATCGATTTACATAACACATATCAATCTGTCAAAAAACCCTAAAATGTGTGATGGATATCTTTCTATATTTTGGATTTTTTCAAAAATTCAAAAAACTTGAATCATCCTTACCAAAACTATTTGCAAATATATTAGTGGATAATTATACATTGGAAAGATGATATTTACTTATTTGTCGGCATATTTAAGCAATTTTACATCTTGTTTTTTCGCGTTTAGGAGAAAATTGTGAAGAAAGAGAAGACTGAGAGTTCGTTTAAGATGGAGGCCTTAACGATATTTACAAAAAGTGGATTTCATACCCCATATAGGAAATTGAGTTAGTTTTCTTTTGACGGTGTTTTAGTCTCATTCCGAATCACGGTCCAAAATTTATAACTAATTGACTAAACACATATCAATATGTCAAAAAATCTCAAAATGTGTAATGAATAACCTTCTATTTTTTGGATTTTTTCAAAAAATAAAAAAAATTTAATCAACCTCACCAGAACTATTTTGAAGTATATTAGTTGATAATTATACTTTTTGATTATTTGTCGGCATATTTAAACAATTTACACTTTATTTTCTCGCGTTTAGGAGATAGTTATGAAGAAAGAGGAGTCTAAAAGATCGTTTAAGATAGAGGCCTTAATGATACTTACAAAATGTGGATTTCATACCGCTAGAAAGGAAATTGAGTGAGCTTTCTTTTGGCGGTGGTTTACTGAATACATATCAATCTGTCAAAAAATCCCCAAATATGTGATGGATAGACTTCTATTTTTTGGATTTTTTCAAAAATTCAAAAAACTTAAACCAACCTCACCAAAACTATTTGCAAGTATATTAGTTGATAATTAAACATTGGAAAGATGATTTTTGCTTGTTTTTCGACATATTTAAACGATTTTACACCTAGTTTTCTCTGGTTTAGTAGAAAACTGTAAAGAAAGAGAAGTCTGAAATATCGATTAAGATAGAGGCCGTACCCATATTTCAACAAAGTCGATTTTATACGGCTGGATAGAAAATTGAGTCAGCATTCTTTTGGCGGTGGTTTAGTCTCATTCCGAATCACGGTTCAAAAGATATGATTTATTTACTAAACACATATCAATCTATCAAAAAAACCCTAAATATGTGATAGATGACCTTCTATTTTTTGGATTTTTTCAAAAATTCAAAAAACTTGAATCAACCTCACCAAAAGTATTTGTAAGTATATTAGTTGATAATTATACGTTGGAAAAATGATTTTTGCTTATTTGTCGGCAAATTCAGGCGATTTTACAACTTGTTTTCTGAGGTTTAGGAGAAAATTGTGAAGATGGAGGCTTTAACCATATTTCTAAAAATTGAATTTCATACGGCTGGATAGGAAATTGAGTTAGCTTTCTTTTGGCGGTGGTTTAGTGTCATTCCGAATCACGGTTCAAAAGATATGACTTATTTACTGAACACATATCAATCTGTCAAAAAAATCCCTAAATATGTGATGGATAGCCTTCTATTTATTGAATTTTTTCAAAATTCAAAAAACTTAAATCAACCTCACCAAAAGTATTTGCAAGTATATTAGTTGATAATTATACATTGGAAAGATGATTTTTGCTTTTTTTCGACATAATTAAGCGATTTTACAACTTGTTTTCTGAGGTTTAGGAGAAAATTGTGAAGAAATAAGAGTCTGAAAAATCGTTTTAGATGGAGGCTTTAACCATATTTCTAAAAATTGAATTTCATACGGCTGGATAGGAAATTGAATCAGCTTTCTTTTGGCGGTGGTGTAGTGTCATTCCGAATCACGGTTTAAAAGATATGACTTATTTACTTAACACATATCAATCTGTCAAAAAACCCCCAAATATGTGATGGATAGCCTTCTATTTATTGGATTTTTTCTAAAATTCAAAAAACTTGAATCAACCTCACCAAAAGTATTTGCAAGTATATTAATTGATAATTATACATTGGAAAGATGATTTTTGCTTGTTTTTCGACATAATTAAGCGATTTTACAACTCGTTTTCTCGGGTTTAGGAGAAAATTGTGAAGAAATAAGAGTCTGAAAGATCGTTTTAGATGGAGGCCCTACTGATATTTACAAAAAGTGGATTTTATACCGCTGGATGAGAAATTGAGTCAGCTTTCTTTTGGCGGTGGTTTAGTCTTATTCCAATACGGTTCAAAAGATATGAGTTAATTACTGAACACATATCAATATGTCAAAAAACCCCCAAATATGTGATGGATAAAAAATCCAAAAAAACTCTAATCAACCTCACCAAAAGTATTTGCAAGTATATTTGTTGATAATTATACATTGGAAAGATGATTTTTGCTTATTTGTCGACATATTTAGGCGATTTTACAGCTTGCTTTTCGCGTTTAGCAGAAAAATATGAAGAAAGAGGAGTCTGAAAGATCGTTTAAGATAGAGGCCTTACGGATATTTCCAATAAGTGTTTTTGATACGGCTGGATAGAAGATTTAGTCAAATTTCTTTTGGCGGTGGTTTAATCTCATTTCGAATCACGGTTCAAAAGATATGACTTATTTACTGAACACACATATCAATCTGTTAAAAACTCTCAAATATGTGATGGATAAACTTCAATTTTTTGGATTTTTTAAAAAATTTCAAAAAACTTAAATCAACTTCACCAAAACTATTTGCAAGTATATTAGTTGATAATTATACATTGGAAAGATGATTTTTGTTTGTTTTTCGACATATTTAAGCGATATTACATCTTATTTTCTCGCGTTTAGGAGAAAATTGTGAAGAAAGAGGACTCTAAAATATCGTTTAAGATGGAGGCTTTAATTATATTTCTAAAAAGTAGATTTCATACCGCATGATAGGAAATTGAGTCAGCTTTCTTATGGCGGTGGTTTAGTCTCATTCTGAATCACGGTTCAATAGATATGACTTATTTAATGAAGACATATCAATCAGTCAAAAAACCCCCAAATATGTGATGGATAGCCTTCTATTTTTTTGGATTTTTTCAAAAATACAAAAAACTTAAATCAACCTCACCATAAATATTTGCAAATATATTAGTTGATAATTAAACATTGGAAAGATGATTTTTACTTGTTTTTCGACATATTTAATCGATTTGACATCTTATTTTTTTAGGTTTAAGAGAAAATTGTGAACAAAGAAGAGTATGAAAGATCGTTTAAGATGGAGGCCTAACCGATATTTTCAAAAAATGGATTACATACCTCTGGATATGAAATTGAGCCAGCTTTCTTTTGGCGGTGGTTTAGTCTCATTCTGAATCACAGTTCAAAAGATATGACTTATTTACTCAACACATATCAATCTGTCAAAAAACCCCCAAATATGTGATGCATAGGCTTCTATTTTTTTATTTTTTTTAAAATTCAAAGAACTTAAATCAACCTCACCAAAAGTATTTGCAAGTATATTATTTGATAATTAAACATTGGAAATATTATTTTTGCTTGTTTTTCGACATATTTAGGCGATTTTACACCTTGTTTTTCGGGTTTATGAGAAAATTGTGAAGAAAGAGAAGTCCGAAAGATCGTTTAAGATGGAAGACTTACCGATATTTCCAAAAATTGGATTTTATATGGCTTGATGGGAAATTGCGTCAACTTTCTTTTGGCGGTGGTTTAGTGTCATTCCGAATCACGGTTCAAAAGATATGACTTTTTTACTGACCACATATCAATTTGTCAAAAAAAAACCCAAAATATGTGATGGATAGCCTTCTATTTATTGGATTTTTTTAAAATTCAAAAAACTTGAATCAACCTCACCAAAAGTATTTGCAAGTATATTAGTTGATAATTATACATTGGAAATATGTTTTTTCCTTGTTTTTCAACATAATTAAGCGATTTTACAACTTGCTTTCTCGGATTTAGGAGAAAATTGTGAAGAAATAAGAATCTGAAAGATTATTTTAGATGGAGGCCCTAACGATATTTGCAAAAAGTGGATTTTATACCGCTGGATGGAAAATTGAGTCAGCTTTCTTTTGGCAGTGGTTTAGTGTCTTTCTGCATCACGGTTCAAAAGATATGACTTATTTACTAAACACATATCAATCTGTCAAAAAACACCCAAATATGTGATAGAGCCTTCAATTTTTTGGATTTTTCAAAATTTCAAAAAATTGAATCAACCTCACCAAAAGTATTTGCAAGTATATTAGTAGATAATTATACATTGGAAAGATGATATTTGCTTATTAGTCAGCATATTTAGGCTATTTTACATCTTGTTTTCTAGCGTTTAGGAGAAAATTGTGAAGAAAGAGGAGTCTCAAATATCGGTTAAGATGGAGGCCTTAACGATATTTCCAAAAAACGAATTTCATACGTATGCATAGGAAATTGAGTCAGCTTTCTTTTGGCGGTGGTTTAGTCTCTTTTCGAATCACGGTTCAAAAGATATGATTTGTTTACTAAACACTTATCAATCTGTCAAAAAACCCCCAAATATGTGATGGATAGCCTTCTATTTTTTGGATTTATTCAAAAATTAAAAAAACTTGAATCAACCTCACCAAAACTATTTGCAAGTATATTAGTTGATAATTATACATTGGAAAGATGATTTTTGCTTGTTTTTAGACATATTTAAGCGATTTTTACCTTCTTTTCTCGAGGTTAGGAGAAAATTGTGAAGAAAGAAGAGTCTGAAAGATCGTTTAAGATGGAGACATTAACTATATTTCTAAAAAGTGGATTTCATACCGCTATATAGAAAATTGAGTCAGATTTCTTTTGGCGGTGGTTTAGTCTCATTCCGAATTACGGTTCAAAAGATATGACTTATTATCTGAACATATATCAATCTGACAAAAAACCTCCAAATATGTGATGGATAGCTTTCTATTTTTTGGATTTTTTCAAAAATTCAAAAAACTTGAATCAACCTCACCAAAACTATTTGCAAGATATTAGTTGATAATTATACATTGGCAAGATGATTTTTGCTTATTTGTCGGCATATTTTGGCGATTTTACACCTTGTTTTCTCGCGTTTAGGAGAAATTTGTGAAGAAAGAAGAGTATGAAATATCGTTTTAGATGGAGGCCTTAATGATATTTTCAAAAAATTGATTTCATATGTCCGCATAGGAAATTGAGTCAGCTTTCTTTTGACGGTGGTTTAGTCTCTTTCCGAATTACGGTTCAAAAGATATGACTTATTTACTAAACACTTATCAATCTGTCAAAAAAACCCCAAATATGTGATGGATGGCCTTCTATTTTTACGATTTTTTCAAAAATTCTAAAACCTTGAATCAACCTCACCAAAAGTATTTGTAAGTATACTAGTTGATAATTATACATTGGAAATATGATTTTTGCTTATTTGTCAGCATATTTATGCTATTTTATACCTTGTTATCTTGCATTTAGGTGAAAATTGTGAAGAAAGAGAAGTCTAAAAAATCGTTTAAGATGAAGGCATTCTAGATAGAAAATTGAGCCAGCTTTCTTTTGGCGGTGGTTTGGTCACATTTCGAATCAGGGTTCAAAAGATATGACGGATTTACTGAACACTTATCAATTTGTCAAAAGACGTCAAAATATGAACTAGATAGTCTTCTCTTTTTGAATTTTTTTAAAAATTCAATAAAAAAAAATCAACTTTACTAAAACTATTTACAAATATATTAGTAGATACTTATAGATATTGGAAAGATAATTTTTGTTTATTTATCAACATATTAGTGGATAATTATACTCTTTCGCTCATAGAAAACGTATATAATATATATTATAATCGTAAATAACATACAAACTGAAAATCTTTTAACAAAAAAAAAAACACAATACAGTAATATTCAATATAAAAAAATTCGAAAATTATATAAATATTTAACATCGATATAAAACAAAATAAAAAACTTTAATATACAAATTCCACCTATATAATTCTAATGGCGGTACTGGTGGTAACGATACACACACAAAGGTCCTCGAGTGTGGAAAATGAAAATGGATGCTTTTTTATTGAAGTATTTTATTGTTTCGGAGAGAAAAAAATATTTTTTTCAATTTTCTTTGTCGTCAACGACTAGATCAATTTTAACATGCATATATCTATTATTTAAAATTTAACTATCTTTATGAAAAAGAAATGCGAATAATAAGTTGAGTTACAGTAACTAGCAAGATCGTGTTACGTAAAATAACTGATTATTCACATTTTTTTTCACAAGAAAACTAAAGTTGATATCAAAAAATAATTCTTTTTAGAATTTAACTATATAAGGAAAAAAAATACTAGATACATACGATCACAAAATTTTCATTTGAATCCTTATCACACGTTGCAAATACACTCCATTTTCTACTTACATACAAAAAGCCATTATCAAAACCTTATTTCTTTTTGTTGACAAAAACAAAAAACTCTCTTTTTTTGTGATACAAATCATTAATTTTCTTTCTCCACACAGTGGATTCGATGAATCATCAACAAAACGGTGGCACCATCTCAAATCCTAGACAATTCTTCGTCAATACTGATGCCTGCTCAAGTGCTCAGCATTAAGCATGTCAAGTAATATAGAATAGGAATATTATTGAATTGTTGTTCCATACAAGATTATAAAACCCATATATATAGTGATTATCATTAACATATTGATAACACCAAATAATGTAAATCTTTCTAATTTTTATCACAATAGAATATCTATGAGAATATTTTTCAGTTGGATTTCACGAACTCCACTTCATAACCGGACTCTTATGGCCCACAAGACTTGGTTCCCAAGATACACGTTTTGCTTTCCAAGATATCTCCAATACTCCCCCGCACGAGAAATGTGGGATGCGGAACACGAAACGCAATCACAAAGCAAAACACCTTTGTCATGGATACTTGCCGAGGACGGACAAAACATGTCAACTGACTCCTCCAGATTAAACTTCAATCTTCAAAAATATGGATGAAACTTCAACTCGTCTTTGGTCTTGATAAAAAAGGAATACATCTCGTGGGCGCAACTGCAACTCCACAAATAATTGTCCTTATCTCGGACAGTCCAAAAATCAGACTAAAATTAACCTAAAGAAAATAAGTGTTCCAATAGAAATCCTTAAAACAAAAATCAAACTCCCCCGTAATATGAGAAACCAAAACACATAAACTCTGAATTTTTTTTAAACTTAAGAATAAATCTCAGAAAAATAGACTAACCCGTAAAAATCCAAACCCTTAAACTTGTTTCTATAGAATCCCCCAAAATAAGTTTTGCATAAAAAAAAAAAAACTTCTTTAGAAGAAAACCCAATTAAACTAAAGTAAAATCTAAGATCATAAGCTATAAAACCAAAATCCCATCAAAACATAAAATAAGAATGAAAACCAAAATCCATTAGTTTTTCAATTAAAACCCTATGTGGACACAACTCCACACCTGACGTCATCTTCATCATCCTCGGCATCATCACCACCGTCTTCCATGGTCACCAAAATTTTAATGCAGAATTTAAAGGACCAAAATCGAATGCTCTGATACCATGTCAAATAATATTAAATAGGAATATTATTGAGTTCTATACAAGATCATAAGACACTTATATATGTCCACATGGTTGTGGTCTAGTGGCTGGCGAGACCTGGAATCTGCTACCACACTCCCCCCGAGGTTCGAGCCTCCCTAGAAACAAAAATCACATCCATGTGGGAAGTTTGTGTTTGGATTTTGGTCCAGACAGTTTACTTGGTAGTCCGGTAACAAGCGATCCGGTTATCCCCTGGTATTAGTCGGAAAGCATTCCAAACTCGGGACAGACAGTGTAGTGGTTCTTCTGGGAGAAGTCCACTATGTAGCACGAATAGCACGAAGTGCGTTTCTATCGAAACTGACCGGATCAGCCGATAGGGTATGTCAAAAAAAAAAAAAAAAAGATACGTATATATACTGATTATCATTAACATATTGATAACACTAAATAATGTAAATTTTCCTAATCTTTATTACGATTGGATATTTATGAAAATATTCTTCAGTTGGATATCACGAGCTCACTTCATAACTGGATCCATGACCCACAAAACTTGGTTCGCTAGATACACGTCTTGCTCCCAAAATATCTTTAATAAAGCATGTACTTAAAGTCTAAAAGATGCCACCATCTAAAATTAATTAGTAATCAATACTAATTGGCTGAGAGGGTTTGACGAAACTTAAAATATTCAAGTTTGGCCAAGTTGTACTATCTAATCAGGTTTAATCATATGATATAGTAATCGAAGTAATTCGCAGCCCGAACAAGTTGCATTATCTCATCAGTTTCACCAACAATGTTATTTATTAAAATAGAGATTTGTCACTTATAAATTAAAAGAATAAGAAATTACAATCACCTAGACCAAGAGGATTATAAACAAGAGGATTGATTCCAATAATATAATGGAGTTTTTGAAACTACAGTATATAAGATGCAAATGGTTGAGTTCTAATGAGTTTTTAGAAGAACAAAATAAGATTCTTTTTTTATTCTCAAAAAAATAAAAATAAAAATAAGATTCAATGAAATTTTTTTTTTAGCATTTCTCTTAAATTCGATCATTTGCATATCATGAAAACATAACATCAATTATATCATTCATGTTACTAAATTTTATAGATTTTCAATTCAAAATTAACAGGCTACAAATGAAGTAAACAATTAATCTTTCCTATATGTTTAGGTACTTTATTATTTTTGATGTACGAGTCTAACATATTGCTCTTTGATATCATTTTTACTTTATATCCCTTCTAACTTCTGATCTCCTGCTAAAAAAAATTAAAACAGAAAATTTAAATGAAAAATGTTCACCTATTTGTAGAAAATGAGTAGAAAATAAATAAATTCATCGAATATTCATGTCACATTCATCATTATTCATAGTAGAACCTCTATAAATTAATAATCGATAAATTAATAACCTCGATAAATCAATAGATTTCTTCGGTCCCAAATTGAATTTTCGGTTCAATAATATATTTATAAATTAATATCTCTTTAAATTAATAAAATTTTATGGTCCCGACACTATTAATTTATAGAGGTTTTACTGTATTTTATTTTTTTAACATCGAAACTCCATATTTTATTAAGCAAATTCGAAAAAGCTAGCCTCGTGGACTAGTCAACCTGAAATTTGGTTGCTTACATAGGAAAGAGAAGAACTTCGGGCACGAACGCCTTTGGCAAGATAATCGGCCCCAAAGTTATTAGTACATGGAATAAAACAAATAGAAAAATTTAGGAACAAAGCACGTCGGAAGATAGGACTGGCCACTCATCTTCGTCGTCGATCATCTTCACGAGCTGGGTACAATCAGATTCAAATCTCATAGAGGTAAAGCCCTTTTGGGAGGTACAGAGAGCATTGCCCAAGACAGAGCCTCAAGTTCTGCGTGCAGGGGAGATAGGACTCGATTCTCACATCTTAGCCCCGCTAGAGACAAGCACTCCCCTTCCTTCAAAATAAAACCTGAACCAAGCCAAAGATCATTACCTGACCAGGAGGCATTCACTTGACAAGTGGGAGTAGGGGATTGATCTTGGAGCTATCATATAATATGATTAAAATTGATGAGGTAGAACAACTTTAAGAATTTTTTTTTGGGTCACATGGGTCACATCTAGGCCAGCACTTGTTATGACTCCTAATAAAAAAACTGAACTTATTAACTTTGATAAGGGTAAATTGCGTGTAATGGCATAAAGTTGATCTATGTTGCGCAGAATGGCAAAATGCCATAGAGCTTGCACATAATGGCAAATTGTAAAAATTGTGACCAAAAAACCCTTACCTAACGTCGCCCGAGCTGTAGCAAGATTGTTTGAGGTGACTGATACTTTTGTTTAAAAGGTTGGATATGTCAGAAAAATGTGTATTTAGTTTATTAATAAAATATTTTGAATAAAAAGGGGGTGAGTTTCTCGATATAGGATTGGACGTTTACTAACTCATATTGAATGTGAATTGCTAATCTTGACACAATATAGTTAGATACGTACACCATATGTAGATTTACAATACGTATACCATATGTTTCTAAATATGTAGATACAATATTTAGATACGTACACGAAAGCAAAAGTAAAGCGTACACCATAGTTTATATTGATCTATGTCTATGATAAACGTTTACAAGACTCTGACCAAAGTAATGCGAACACGAGTGATTGTATACATGTGAAATGAGATATGCAGGGGCGTATCCATAAACTTATCTAGTATGGGGCATAGAATTTATCAAAAATCATAGTACTAATAACATAAAAAAATTATCACCAAAAAAAACACCATAAAAATGTCATTTAACAAATTATTTTCAGATATCGATACAAACTTTCTTTTAAAATATTTTTCCATTGGTTACCTATCAAAAACAGAAGTTATTTTAGCATAATTGAAATTAGATCAGAAAAGTTAGGCATTAAACTTAGTAACTTATTGTGTCTTTGAGAAAAGAAAGCACGTCTTTGTTTCAAAAGTTTTGATCGAAAGACAAAAATAAAAATAGAAAACAAATATCAAGGAAGCTAGGTCAATTCTTTTAATTTCAGTTGGGCTTTAAAATTGAAATAGATATTGGACTTCCGTAAAGATATTGAAAGATCAAATTATTTAGAGTGGTACACTTTCTATTTTATTGGTTAGGCTAAATTTTTTTTAATAAATTTAATTGAAATTACTTAAAGAAAAAAAAATTAGTATGGGGCACGTGCCTTCGTTCCTCTTGCCGTAGATCCGCCCTTGGAGATATGTGAATGGTTGATGGGTTAAATGTACGTACAATGTCACAAATGATCCTTGTTCTAAAATTCCCCGCCTAGCTCCGATTATTCTCCGCCTAGTCGCTAGGCCCACCTTGTCCGCCACGATTAATGACTAATCCCTTGAAAAAATCATCGACCCGATTACTCTCCGCCTAATCCGATTAATAACTTATGTTTAAAATTTTTATGAAGATCATAAAATTTTGTTTTAAAAATACGTTTTTATGTGTTTATTGCAATTTTGAAAATAATATTATATAAAATTTTAATTATAATGGATTAATATGTTTTTAATACATTAAAATAACCCGAAAACTAGTCTCCAATTAAATTCCGATAAATCTCGGATTTTCCGATTACTCGCTAGGCCCAGCCCGAGCGCCCGACTAGCGCCTAGCGATATTTTGAACAAGGCAAATGATATATATGTATATTGTCATAGATTACGGGCTGAGAACTGCAAAAATCGAATACGTACACCGTAAATAACCGGATCAGACACATACATAACTAAAATGTGTACGTACATACCCAAATTGAGCACATCCATTACCAGAAAGTGTACATACACAATCTATACAAATATACTTGTTTAGAATATGCATTTATCTTCGCCGCTTTAGGATAGTGATCCTTGGCAAATAGACGGTTAGGAAGAAGGTCAGAACGTACACCACTCATAGGTACACCGCTCGTAGATGCCCCATACAAATCCATCCCTCACCATGTGAGCTGACCTGAAAAGTAGACGTACACGAACATTACAGGATATGTAAACGTATACCAAAGTAAACGTACATGGAGATGGGGAACCAAATACAGGAATTTGACACAAAAGTACACCTAAATTACAGAAAATAGGAAAATAAAAACATTTGATAGGGAAACCAAATCGAACTACAACGACCCCGAACAAAGCCCCGACCTCTCCTAAGGCGGCGGTGAGTAGTCATTTGTTCCTAAAATTATGATTTAGGAAATAAATTTTCAATATATGTACACCAAAATCACATGCCGTAAGAAATAAGATAACCCATGTCGACGAGAATCAATAGATATCTACCCCACTGTGACGCACCATACGACTAGGGAGGATTTCAGAAATTATGGTTTAATGGATTAGAGTATATGACAGAGATTTACTTGGCCACTCAGAGACGAACCTTCCAGCGTAGTTGACAGCGGTAGAAGTTGATGGTGTACGGGACAAAAGTACATATTTGGGAGATAGCTGTTTTAGAAGCACACCCACAACATTATATACACCGATAATGCGGTTCCCAAGGGAAAAAAGAAATGAACAAGTTTTTACCTCTTTTGTATTTTGTTTCGTAAACTATTGCAGAAGGAAGAAGGACAAGAGTTTGACGGAGAAGAAGACAATGGTGCGGTTTTAGGTTGAAAAGATTTTAGAAACCAAAGAGAAGGTTTTTCAATATCTTGTTTTTTATTGCTTTACACAGATTTTTAATTTAAAGAATTTTAGTAACTTGCGGCAGTGGGATTGTAATTATAACTGACCACTGGAAAAGTGATCCTCTTTTCAAACCATTTTTCGCAGCGTGAACGAAATAAAAAAGCAGGGGTATTTTAGGCATAAAATCTGAAAATGCCAAACGGCGCAACCTTTTTCTAAGTTTGCCAAACTGCATGATTTTTTTTCAGAAATTGTAACTTTTATCTCCGATTGATAAAGAAGGTTTGACATTTTAATTGACAAATAAATATCAGTTTATATTTAAAAAAAAAACAATTTTAGTTCATATAATTAGAGTAGAATTGGGTTTTTGATAAAAATAAATACTAAATAGACAAATTCCTAAAATAAAAATACATTTAGACAAATCCCAAAAAAAATATCCTTAATTTCCAATTTTCTCTAATATCTATAGGTTTTTGACTAACCACCACATAACATCCTTTCAAATAAAGACCCATCTGTTTAGTCAATACATATTTTTTTTTTCTCCTTTCTCATCTTACGATATCAGCATCGTATCTTAATGACAGGTTGTTATTTGAATAACATTTTTTATTAGATATGTATCCAATAATTGCCGAACAAAAAAAAAAAAAAAAGAAAGAAAGAGAAAGGACTTTGATACACTAATCTTGTCGTGAGAGAATCAATTCCACGTGTTTCACCGGTTTCGTGTTCCTTCGGGATTTTCATTTTCACCTTATATATTCGAACACTGATACACAAAGAAACAGAGAGAAGAAAGAAAGAAAAAACAAACCTTTGGAAGAGATTACAAAAAAAAAAAATGAGTATTTCAAGTGTTCAGCTTCACAATGTCTTCGTCTATGGTAGCTTTCAAGAGCCTGAAGTCGTCAAAGTCATGCTTGATCGTGTTCCTGAGATTATCCCTGCAACACTCCCTGGCTTGTACGTCTCTCTCCCTCTTAATCCTCGATTGATTAATCTCTCTGTATAGATCTAAGATTTGATGGTGATTTTGGGTTTTTGTTTGTTTGTTTCAGTAAGAGGTTTAGGCTTAAAGGGTGTTTGTATCCATGTATTGTGCCGTATGAGGAAGGAGAAGTCCATGGAAAGGTTTGATTTTTTTTATCAATTTTGTGAAATTCAGCTACTTTGTTCTTGTGGGTTTTTGTGTGTTTGATCTTAATTGAGGATTTTAGGGTTTAGATTTTGAGAAATTTTGGTGAATTTTTTTGCAGGTACTAATGGGTTTAACAAGTGAAGAACTTGAGAATGTAGATGCTGTTGAGGGTAATGCATATGAGAGAGTCACAGTTGGAGTTGTAAGGAATGTAAGTTTAAAGATTTCAAAACTTAAAAACATTATTGACTCTTGATGAGATTAGATTCTTAATGGGTTTGTTTCATTTTGACTCTTGATGAGATTAGATTCTGAATGGTTTGTCTTTGCATATACAGGACAATTCCGAGAAGATGACTGTGAAAACGTATCTATGGATCAATAAGGCTGATCCTGATATGTATGGAGAATGGGATTTCGAGGTTTGTACCATTTTGTTAACTCATCATGTGGTAGATAAATGGTTTCGATTTCGCGTGTTTGATCGTGGATTGTGTGTTTTGGAATTTGGTTTTGTTGTTAGGAATGGAAACGACTACACATGGAGAAATTCATAGAGACATTCAAAGAGATCATGGAATGGAAGAGGAATCCTCAGGGAAAGGAAAGAGATGATTTTGGCCATATCCTACGCGAAGATGATCCATCTTCTTGAATGGATTTGTGTCGAGTATGTTCTATATTTCGAATTAAATAAAGCCTCGAGAATATAGGTATTGTGGAGATCAATGAAAAGAATGGTAATGTCATATGTTATTTGAGCTGTTATTATGTTGATTATGTTATTGTGTTATAAGTCTTTTGGAGATTTTGGCACCTTATCTTGTGTATGGTTTGGTTAATGCTAATGCCTATGGCGTCTATTTGATTTAAGTGTATGGATAAAGGTTTTAGAAGTCAAGTGTATTGATTCCTTGGCAAACAATTGCAATTTTTAGATAGTAGTCTAGATTGAGGTTTGAGATCTTCTGGTTATAAAAAATTAAGTTCATCTGTTCGTTGGCACGATGTAGTATTCACGGAAAACATTTGTAGTTTTTAGATATTAGTTTGGATTTAGGTTTGAGATCTTTCTGGTTACAAAAACTAAGGTTATCGGTTCTTGAAGTATGTAAGAAGTAAAGCAGAAGAAGAGTACAATGTTAGGAGGAAAGTGTGATGTACATAGCAATTGCAAGACTTTGAAGATGTTTTTGGTGTCCTGTGTTAAGTGATGGTTAGAGATGAAGACACAAGTGGCATTGATAGAACAGAGAGAAAGGTTGTTACCAAAACAAAACAAAACAAAAAAACAGAGTTGCTCTAGGATGAAAGGTTTTTGGGTGGACGCTATTGGATATTTAAGTTTTTATTTTGTGAAAAAAATAGATCACATGACTCATTTTGGTCCACATATCAAAAGTTTAAGTGAGTCATGTGATCTATTTCAGTGACATGTTTGTCATCTTCCTCTAATTTGAATCCAAGTTTATTTTCTTGAGAAATTATAGACATTGGACTCATAAATCTCTTCGGATTTAGAACCAATCAAGTAAATTATTTATATTTCCGTCGTCGGTGTTCGAATTCTTGATCTTGAAAGAGTTTTCTCTTTTATATAGCTAATTAACTAATACACCAATTCATCTACTAAAGCCATATAACTTTTTTCATATTCTCTACGGTAGAAAGAGCTAATATATGTATGAAACCAAGACTGGTTCTGAATATAAAGGCTCATCTAAAATTTACAACACATGGTCCAAAAATTTTATTGAGCCGGTCTTGATATGAACTTTAGTCATCTGTTACTACACGTATCTAAACTAATAAGCTGTGCAAAGTCATATAAAACCGCACAAGATCATACACGACTAATTTTGGTTGGACGATTTTGTTAATTTTGTCGTTTTAATACGAATAATTGTAGTATTGTACTATGGAGTATGGACCCAACAAGCCATTCCCACCTCAAGTACGTGCTCATTCTCTTAAATATCTCTAATTTATCTTATCTTTTTCTCTTCTTTCTGTCCTCTAATTTTTGCACGACAATAATTAGGGCCCTTTGAGTCAAAAACAAAATTAGGGCCCCAATTGTTAAAGATTTTTACTCATTCTTGTTATAACTATGTAAATGTAATTATACTATAGTATATTATAAAGATAAATGTAAAAACAAAATGTACGAAATTACTTAACTTTGGGAATAACAGGATAGTGAAAGAGAATGATAATAGACTAAAATAATAGTATTAACTTTTTGTTTTTAAACTAATAATTTTTATGTTCTTGTTCGTTCTTTTATATTCAAATATTAGTTCCACGTGCTTTACCGGTTACGTGTACCTTCAGAATTCTCAATCTCACGTTATGAAGTCGAACTTCGTACAGAGAAATAAAACATAGAAGCAAAATTAGAAACAAAGAAGTGATCAAAAACAAAATGTGTAGCTACGATGCTGATCAGCTTCACAATGTCTTCGTCTACGGTAGCTTTCAAGAGCCTGACATCGTTAACATCATGCTTGATCGTACTCCTGAGATCATCTCTGTAACACTACCTGGCTTGTACGTCTCTCTCGATTGATTAATCTCTCTGTATATATCTAAGATTTGATGGTGATTTTGGGTTGTTTCAGTAAGAGGTTTAGGCTTAAAGGACGTTTGTATCCATGTGTTGTGCCATCTGAGAAAGGAGAAGTCCATGGAAAGGTTTGATATTTGATCATTTTGTGTTAAGTTCAGCTACTTTGTGGGGTTTTTGTGTATAGATCGTGATTATGAATTTTAAGGTTTGGATCGAAGTGTGTATTGACAAATTTGGTGGATTATTTCAGGTACTTATGGGATTAACGGATCAAGAACTTGAGAATTTAGATGCTGTTGAAGGCAACGAATATGAGAGAGTGACAGTTGGAGTTGTAACAAAAGTAAGTTTAAAGATGTGATGATTTCATCTCCAAAACACAATTCTAAAAATTTAAACATTTTGGATGTTTTGTTCTTATAATGTTTTGTTTTTGCATATAGGACAATTCTGATAAGATGACTGTGAAAACATATATATGGATCAACAAGGATGATCCTGATATGTATGGAGAATGGGATTTCGAGGTTTGATTTAAACAGTTTTATTTTGTTTAACTCATCAAAAATTTGAAAATATGGTCCGTTGGTTCGATTTTGCGTGTTTGATTTTTTTTTTTTGGTAGGAGTGGAAACGACTACACATGCGGAAATTCATGAAGACGATCAAAGAAATAATTCAATTAAAGAAGAATCCTCAAGGAAAGGGAATAGATGATTACACTCAAATCCTACACGAAAATCTCGGGGATGTTCCATCGTCTTGAATGGTTTTTGTGTTGAGTATGTTCTAAGTTCTGAAAGAAATAAAGCCTAGAGAGTATAGGTATATATTGTGGAGATCAATGAAAAGAATGGTAATGTCATGTGTTATTGTAAGATTTGAGTTATTATGTGGATTGTATTATTGTGTTATAAGTCTTTTGGAAATTTTTTTTTTTTTTTGAGCAAGGTTGTCTTTTGGAGGTTTTTGGCATCTATATCTTGTGTATGCTTGGTTAATGCTAATGTCTATGGCGTCTATTAGAATTAAGTGTGTATGGATTATGTAATTCAGTAATTGAACTAACCTAATAGAAAAAAAGTGAGAATACGAAGTACCATCCACGAGTGAATGGTTCTTGAAGTCATATGTATTGATTCTTTTTTTCTTTTGGTATCAATGTGCATTGATTCTTATTAAACAAATGTTTTCTTCGGCGTGTTTTCACATAACGGTTATAATTTTAGTCTAAATGTAGGTTTTATATATTTCTGGTTATAAAAAAAAAAACATAAGGTGATTGGTCTTTGAGGTATGTAAGAAAGAAAGCAGAAAAATGAAGTGTTGAGAGAAAATTAGACGATTTGTGAGTAAGAAATGAAAATGAAGATATTCATATATCGGTTATAATTTTATTTTTTACCAATGTTATTTTCCTCATGCAAATCTATTACATGCTTATATCGGTTATAATATTCACATATAGACTTGATTGTTTATAGTTTTTAGATTAGTTTTTAGTTTTTAAATTTTTTGAAAAAAATCCATTTCTCAACAAAATAGAGAATCTAGATTCTAAGAGTATTTACCAATGTCTCAACAAAATCCAAAATCCTACTTAAATGATTTTTTGAGATTTATTCTACAAGACTTTTTTTTCACTTTAATTCCATTTATTTTTTATTTTTTTATTATAAAATCCAAAAACCAAAAACTAAAATCTAAAAACCAAAATTTATAATCTAAAAATTACTTAAAATCTTCCAAACATTCGTGGCCCAAATTTCACGTAGAGAAAGCTGCTTTTAGTGCAGCCTAAGCTTATTGGTCTCTATATGGGTTTTGGATCAGTACTTAAGTTTATAAAGCCCCAAAGTTATTAATCGGGCCATGTGATCATTTCTCTTTTGAGACTTTTTTGTACACATGATTATCAATTCTTCGATGGTTTTGGGCCTTTTGGCTTTTAGATGCTACATCCCTAAGAATCCAAAACTCTTAAATAACATATGTGTAGAGAATTGGTTTACCTGAAATGATGAATCCACTCAATCTCACCTCAAAACACCAACCGATTTAACGAGTTCTCTTTTGCAAAAAAAGTCAAAAACTCGCAAACACCGTAAAATCGGCAAAGGCTGCAAGATACGCCTAACGCCTTTTCTCTTGTTACAAGTTTTCTCACTAGTATCACTAGCTTTCTCACTAGTATCACTAGCTTATAACATAAAATCAAATAACGGATAAGGAGATCGAAGAGGAAGATGAAGATGTAAACGAGTCGAATAGTTGTCATATGTTTTGTAACGACCTTATAACATTTTCTTTATCATGCTTCCTCTTGTGTGGGCTTAGAAACTGACCTTCTTCAAACTCTTTCTTTCTTTGTGTTATAAATATATCTTATTATATAACGAGTATTTACTTATTTTCTTAATTATATATAAATATAATTATTAGTAAAATTCGCATATTATTCAGGTCTTAATCAATTATATAACTATATTACAATGGGTACTTACTTATTTTTTTAATTATATGTAAAGAAAAAACCGATTAGTAGAACATTAAGAGTTTTATTTCGTAAATGATCATCTTCTTTAAGTTCCATTAATACAAAACCCGATTTATATAATAAAACCTAAAACTTAAAACCAGGTCGACTCAAAGTTATTTAGACTTACAATCTCCACCTTCACTTTGGTCAACCTCAAAAATTTCGCATTCATTAGCTTACCTCTTTGACTACTCAGTGCGATAATTCCCGGCACGATTCCAATATCCATAGCTGATGTATGAATTATGATGTATCTTATGAACCTCGACCCATCTCCTCTTGATATATCCATTTTTGTTTCTCCTTTAACCTGCATACGAGAAAACCCTATTCGTTTCTCCTTATTCGAATTATTCCATTAGGTTGTGTTTCAACTTCTAAGTAGATATCCGTAGAAGCTACTAACATGGCATCAATACTTAATGTTGTTTGCATGTGAAATGGGCACAATAGATCTAATATTTTTCTCAGAGTACAAGTATGAAAAGAGAAATTTGAGTCCAATTATTGCGGAATCAATAGTTTGATATAACCTCATAAAATTTATGCGATTATAAGTTCGGCACGATTAGCGTATCTAGGACACAACACCAGAGCAAATGTGCATGGTTACATGTCCAATGTTGACATCCATACTATTTTGAGAAGTGTACATGTCGCCAGAAAATCTCTTATAAATTCGATACTTATGTAGTTGATACTTTTTTTTTTTTGAACATTACTTATGTAGATGATACTTACATGGCACGATTTGATTGGTCAATAAAATATATCCTAATATTATATATTTAAAAATGAAACAATGCCATCAGATCTTGTAAACAGAAATAGAATGGTGTAATTATCGTCACATAAACTGATAAAAGGTAAAAACAAATGGAGGTATTTACATTCTGAGGTAGTTTTTTTCAAAGTTATTACACTATGAGGTAGTTTTTTACGAAAAATTAGTTTTTTAAAGTTATCACACCAGATTGTCCATATCAGACTATCCACAAATCACCATCCATAAATCGTTTTTCCAAACGACATTAAATCGTTATCGATATTGTCCACAAATCATTGTCCACTAGTAAATCTATCCAAATTTCTTTGTCCACCATACCCGGTCCATAATATCAAGCGATTTAGTGATAAGTTTTCCATTTATTTGTCCACAAATAATAATCCACGACTAAACATGTCCATATTATCTTGTCCATCGAAACTTGTCCACGAATACAGCGATTCGTGGACATGTTTTTTGTAAATAATTTATGCACACCACAAAAAACTACATTTTCGCAAAAAACTACCTCTTTTGTAAGAACTTTCACAAAAACTACCTTATACCGTAAATCACCCAAAAAAAATGTCAGCTATGCATGAGAAAACCAAATTAACCATTACTAGGGGTGGGCAAACGGGAATTCAGAACGGGAATTTACGGGAACGGAACGGGACAGAAATTTCGGCAACAAAAATAAATGTCCCATTTTAATTTCGAAATAAAACGGGAATGGGACGGGACGGAACGGGACGGGAACGGGAATTCCCAAAAAATAAAAACATAAGAAAGAAAATAATAAAAACTAATATAATTTATTCAATATAATAATATTCAACAATCAAAATAATCAAAAACAATATCTAATAATATTAAATACTTAATTGACCAAACAACTAGTTATTTTTTAGCATTATTTCTAGTTCGAGAGTGATTGTTTTCTAAGTTCTAATAAAAAAATACAACAAAAACTGTAGTTAGTTAAGATTAGATATTTTAAAATTTATAAAAATATTAAAAGGTTAATGCTTAAAGTCATATTGTTTTATAATATGTATAATTAAAAAATAATATATATATATATATATATTAATGTTTGTGTTTGGGACTTCGGGAATTTCCGTTCCCGTCCCGTCCCGTCCCGTTCCCGTTTGGGAATTAAACATTTGTCCTATATAAAAATATATATTTATATGGGACGGGAATTTCAAAACGGGAATGGAACGGAATGAGACGGAACGGGAATTGTGTCCACCCCTAACCATTACCATGAGACTTTTTTTTATTAAGAACAAAAAAATTTGACTGAGACTTGACTGTCTTTAGGTTTAAGACACTAAACTCAGTAGAGCCACATTTATTACGCTTTTCACCGCAAAATCTAACACGCACTCTCTTTGTGGACCCCACCAGCTCTCTTAAACTATCTATCACTTAACCATGGTTAAATTCAATATCCTCAAAATCCAACCCATTTATTTTGCTCTTTATAATTCATTAATTTAATACGTCGTCAACAAAAAGAAAAAACAAACATTAATTAATTTAATATTTGTCTTTTTAATTTCTTTATTTGCTTCAGCGACAGTCGTCACTCTCATCATTTCATTTTCTTCTTTTCCTCCTCTTCCTCGGTTCCTCCAAGAATTACAATTTAAAAAAAAAACGAATACAAATCGAGTAAAAAAATATAATATAAATAATAAATAACAATAATCTCCAAAAGCTCAAGAACCTTTTTAGTTTACTTATCTTTTTCTTCCTCTCCATTTTTCTATTCACTTCTCTCAAACTCTCATACCATGTTTTCAAGCTTAAAACCCAAACCCTAAAGTTTTTTTTCTTTTTCTTTTCGGAAGATTATTTGATGTTTTGAGCTATGGATATGACTCCTACAATACCAACAACAACAACTCCTAAATCACCCGAACCCGAATCCGAAACTCCGACCCGGATCCAACCGGCGAAACCCATTTCCTTCAGCAACGGCATCATCAAACGCCACCACCACCACCATCCTCCTCCTCTCCTCTTCACTTACAAAGAATGTCTCAAAAACCACGCGGCGGCGTTAGGCGGCCACGCGCTCGACGGTTGCGGCGAATTCATGCCGTCTCCGTCGTCAATCTCCTCCGATCCAACTTCTCTCAAATGCGCCGCTTGTGGTTGTCACCGTAATTTCCACCGCCGTGAACCAGACAACGAATTTTCCTCCTCCCAAATCCCTCCTCCTCCTCCTTCCTCCGTCGCCGCCGCAATTGAGTATCAACCTCACCACCGTCACCATCCACCACCACCACCACAAGCTCTTCTTCCTCCTCCTCCTCCTCCTCCTCCTCGTAGCCCTAATTCCTCTTCTCCGCCGCCGATTTCCTCCTCTTACATGCTCCTCTCCCTCTCCGGAGCCAATAACAACAACAACCTAGCTTTCTCCGATCTGAATTTCTCCAACAACCACCACCAAATCGGATCTCGCAAGCGATTCCGGACGAAATTCACCCAGATTCAGAAAGAGAAGATGCACGAATTCGCCGATCGAGTCGGCTGGAAGATCCAGAAACGCGACGAAGACGACGTTCGCGATTTCTGCCGTCAGATCGGGGTTGATAAAAGCGTTCTCAAAGTCTGGATGCACAACAACAAAAACACCTTCAACCGCCGTGTTGATCTACCTTTCTCCGTCGCCGGAGCTACCGAGATCCGGAAAATCGATAACGGCGGAGGAAACCACACTCAGATTCCCGCCGGCGAAACTAACAACGACAATAACAACGAGCTTCACCACAGTGTTAGTAGCGGCGGCGGCGGATTTGATAGTGATA
Source organism: Kernera saxatilis (assembly GCA_900406395.1). Lineage (NCBI taxonomy): Eukaryota > Viridiplantae > Streptophyta > Magnoliopsida > Brassicales > Brassicaceae > Kernera > Kernera saxatilis. The sequence goes on from OVAY01000125.1 coordinate 29,555, forward strand.
GCGGCGGCGTCGGCGTCGGAGCTCACGGCCGTAACGTTAACGGATCGTCGTCGTCGTGAAGTAAAAGATCAGAGTTCAGATTCAATAAGAAGCTTAAGCTTTTTAGCTTTAGAGTAAGCTACTCGTATTATCATCGTTAATAACTTCTATTAATATTTTTTTTAAAAATCTTTAGCTGTGTTTGTTTTGTTTTGTATTATTATTAGTTTAATTTTCAGTTTTTAATTAAATGTTCTTTACCACGACTGTGTCTCGCTCGATGAGGAATAAATGATACTTTAACATTGCGAATTAATTATTTTTATAACAAATTAATTTGTAAAATTAATTATTGTCTTCAATAAATGAACCCTGAAATGTGATTAATTCCTTTAAGTGGTTCGTTTACTTTTATGTGGTGATCTAGTTTCTAATGAAGAAACATAAAGATAGAAAGTCAAATGATTTTCCAAAACATTAATAAACTAATGAAACATAATTAATTAGTTACTAGTATAACTTATTCATTTGGTTTCTTATCTTTAAAAGTACTTTTCTTTATTTTATTTGTGACCAAACTAAGATGTAGGTGTACTTTTTTTTTCCCTTAGATTCCCTTTATTTTAAAAAAAAAAAATATAATATAAGTAATTATTATTATCCTATATAATGATTAGCCATCATTTGTTTATTAGCATTTTGTTAACACGAATTTCCTCTTTAACCAATGTCCTTTTCATGGACATTTTTGGTATATATGCTTCGTTTTAATCATTCTCGTTTATCAAGTACGTACAAGCATATACCTTTTTTGTTTAGAGAAAATTAGTACAATTCATACTAAAGTTAGATCTAACTATTATTATATCACATCGTGGAATACAATATTCTATAATAAGATCTATTTTTTGGCTCTCACCAACTTCTAAATAGGGTTAAGGCGTGGCACTAATACTAATCATTGAGTTGATGAATAATTTAAAGAATAACTTTCCATTTGGGGAAACGTAGGGATGAGTATTAAAATGGCGGTTCTCAAATAAAGAATATTAAATAATTGAGATTAGGATATGGGTATCTCCATACGGGTTTGTTACAATTATTTAAGCAATTAAATTAATTATTGTTGGTATTTATTATTTTATACAATACATTTTGTCAAGTCACAAATATCTTTCTGTATTTTTGGTGGGGTCAAAACTTTACACAAGCTGAGGTTATGGCCCTAACTGCCATATACCATGTGCACCACTTATTAATTAATATATTTTATCTTGTAACGTAACAATTTAGACATCAATACACATTATCAAAAAATAAAAACAATTAGCCATCAAATTGATAATTTCAATTTTGTCCATTTTATAAGAAAATACTATATTTAGAACGTAAAACATAAAATATAAAATAGGAGACTAAACAAGAAATATCATAAAGAATTATAGAACTATTTTTTATACCTTGTTTTTTTTAGCATGAACAGCTGAACACTTGCATTCTACCAAATAGGAAAGGTATATCTAAATTATTCTTAATATTTACGAAAAGTATTTTTGTAGAGGAAAATTCCTAATTATCGAGTAAGTATGACATTTATGGATATTTTCTAAAACTATTTATGAAATCATAATTTAATCTTTATTTAATAGTTGGACTAACATTGTGAACTAGAAGATTGATTCATAAGATTATCATTATAAACAGTTTTTTTTTTTTTTTTTTGCCTGAAATTTTGATGTATTGATGAAAGGAATTTCATTCAATCTTAGTAAAGCCATAAGAAAAGGTTTCACCGTAAAAATTAAATTTATTAAATAAAGTACGGTTCTTTGTGTATGTGCATTGTGGATGATGGACATATGTAGACTTGAAAAGAAATGGCCCACCATGTTTTGTCATAAATGTCTAGATTTTCAAATTTAAATGTGCTGGTACATAACCATTACATATTGTGATTATATAATGCTCCAGTTTCATGGAAGGTACTTATGAGAAAACTATGCAATTGTAGATATGAATACATTTTTTTTATTATAGAAAGCAGAAGCAACTAAAATATAATAAGATGTATCTAGTAAGGTTGGGATTTACCTTTCTTGGGCACCTAACCAGAATTTACCTTACATCAAACTATTTTTTTTCAATTTTCTTATCTTGAGATTCTTGCCAAATTTAGGTGACAATAACCAACATTTAGCAATTAGATACCTTAAATATTTTATTAATAAAGTATGACACCAACTAAATGGGGTGACAATAAAGATTTGTTAAGAGATTACTTAAAAAGAAGTGAAATTCTCTAAACACCTTGTAACAAATAATAAAGAGTCTTAATTCAATAGAATTGCACCCAACTAAAACATTTTATCGCCATTTTCTTTTTCAATGTTTCGATTGCAATCTTAATTCTTACCACCTTTCAAAGACTTATTATGTTGTTTTATTCGAATAATTTAATAAATATTAGATATTAGTAGATTGGTCCGGACTATATATATGTATCTATAAAGATTGTTTCAGACTATACCTAGTGTCTAAGAAAGAAAGAAGAGACTATAAGTAGAGTTCGAGTATTGTATATATTAGATGTATACGTGTGGCTAGTTTTATACGTAGGCAGTGCATTCTTCAACAAAAATTTATCGATTGAAAAGTTCGAATAATATATATATATATATATATATATATATATATAATTAATCTATAACCAGACCAAAAACTCCAGACCAATTTCCGGAATCTATAGAAATCCAGCTTTTTTTTTTGCTATTGAAGACGTTAAACAATTCATTTATCTAAAAAGATTATAAATAAATTTAACAGTATTATAAAAAAAAATCAGGGAACTGAAAATTTTTTCAAGTGAAAATCCATAAACCTACAGCCTACTAAACCCCTAATTTGTAGATAAATAGATTTGTTTTTGAAGTTACCGTAATAGTAAAAATCGGGTTGAAACTAGTTTGAGCGATAGAGATATGCGTGATTAATATAATAACAGTCCATAGTTTCAAGTTCAAGTTCAGCACAAAGCATAAGTTAGGTCTTTCAATTTAAATATTTCTAAGGTAAAATTAATTCTGATATTGCCCCAACAACCCCACTTTCTTTGTTAGGGTCCATTTAGTGTTTGTACACATCAATAGTAAGTGTTTCTCCCTACATTTGAAAACTTTATTATGATTTTGGAAGGATTAAAAAGTGTTAAGGTAATTTCATATTAGTGTCCCATATACAAAAATGTCTCGAAGTTCCTTTTCCCATTTTTGGACATTAGAGAAAGAAAAAAAATGGTTAGTAAATCTGATACAAATTTAATTTGAGTAAACAAAAGTTCGTTATTTTGATCATATTTTAAGTAGCACGGTTTATTTAATTTGTTAGCAAAATATACGAGATTGGTATGCGTCAACGTAAATTTTATCTTTGGCAATATCAGATCAAAGTAAAAACAAAAAAATCGAGGCTTATGAGCTTTTGTATTAATTTTTTTTTTTTTGAAAGAAGCTTTTGTATTAATTTAGTATTTTATTCTTTTTTGTTTGGGAATTTAGTTATGCATGACGTTGAATGGCATAAACTGGAAGATATGTATATGCTTATTTAAAGAAAGCTGAGATTTGGAGAATCAAAGCCCGAATTTCGTGAATCTTTTGCCCACCACCTTTGCATAAAAACACAATTTTGTGTGAAAGAAAAAATAAAAGAAACAAAAAACAAAATTTTAAAAGGAACATGTGAACGCTATCTTGATAACATCCTTAGTTGAAAATCAATTAGAGGACCACAGAATCATAAAATGATCTAAACAACTTTATATAAAATTTGCCGATTTAAATCACAGTTTTAGCATTTTTTTATTTTTGTGCATGGGAATATGGTAAATCCATCCTAAAAAACTTTTTTTTTTATAAAAATATACAAATTCTAAGAAGAGAGCTAGTTTTGGGATAATTTTTTTTTTTATAATGAATTCGATTTAATCTAGAGAACCGAAACAAAATCAAACCCCAAAAAACAAACAAATCAATTAGATCATTTTGATTATGATATTAGCACTTCATTTTTAATATCCGAAATATTGTGGTAAACCAAATTAAATTAAAAATAAACCGAAACCTAACTTTAGTTGTGCAGTTTGCATGATAAGAAAATAGTGAGCACAGTTTATTCGTCAGCTTATATCTAATCAAGTTTTTATATACTCACATATATATGGATAAACAGTACAAAGTGAAGTATGTAAAAAGGTTTATCGAGTGGTAGGTAAACAAACGAATATGTAAATTAGTTTATTTCTTTAAGAAGAAAAAAAAGAAGAAGAACTTAGGAATAAAGATTAGTTCACTTTCTTGTGTGGTCCATTTGTTCTCGAGCCATTTATACCTTATTTTTGGTATCTTCTCAAGATTTGTATCTCCAAATCTCATGTTTCCAATCTTTAACCGGCCACAAATTAAACACGTTTTAAATTACACTTAAAATTTCGCATTCATAAGGCCCCTTCATAGAAAAAAACACGAAGAGGACTTCGGTGATTAATTACTACGCTCGAAGTCATTTGAATTTTTTTTTCCGTGATAATTGATGATTTTAGTTTACAATGATATCATGCATATTCATCAATATATACAACTGAACCGAAAAAATAAAGTTATACGATTCTTTCATTTATAAACTTTACTCGCTAAACCAAGTTATGATGAACTAGTAGCTCACGCTTGAGGTATTTGAGTCTCCTTGTGGGTTTAGACCAGGGATCGACTTCCCTCAAACGTTTCAGGAAAAACCTTACACCTCGTAACTTAGACGTCTTCACTGACAAGAAAACCCGGATTTTTATGGGTCATGGGGACTAGTTTGAACTTCGGCATGGCCGCATGAGATTCCCTCGGTTAACCAAAAAGGAGAACCTTAAATCCTTAATCGTTAATATAGAAACAAATCCATTGTTTTTCTTTTTGGTTATCGATCTTATGAGATTTTCATTTTCAGCTACCATCCACGAGATAAAATGTGGACTCGTGTTCAATGTATGCATATACATATATGCTAGTATAAAATTACATCAATTTTAGTTATATTATGTTAAATCTGCACCAGTTTTTCTGTATATTTTGTGTAATAAAAAGAAATGTTTAATTTAGGAACGTTTTCGACAGTTCAACACCAATTATTGATATATCAACCATTAATATGTACATATGGATCCAGACTAGATCTCAGCCAATCTGGAACTATTCCAGTTAGAGAAGAGGACAAACCCTTCTTAGCAAGCCGATCTGCAGCTTAATGCCAAGTCTAACTAGTTGAAGTTTTTCTTAGAACAAGATTCCAAAGTCACTTACAGAACAAAGAGGTAATTACGTACTAGGCTCCTGAGATATGAAATGTGATTGCCTTTCGCTGTTTCTCCTCTGTTAGATTTTGCTCTTCATTTGTATTTAAACTGGCTTAGGCTTTTGGGAACTGTTTGTTTTTGTTTCAGAAAATAAAGAAAACACCTCTCTCCTTGTGAATTCTCCAATTAGCTTCTTCCCTATGCTTTTTTTTTTTCTGGTGTGTTCAAGAGCATCTTTCTCTTATCTTCTATTACCTTCTTCTCTTTGCAAGTCTCACAGATATTAAAACTTAAATATTCGAATTTTTGAAAAATAGTATCTACACGAGGTTTGTTTGTGATATTTGTCTACTATATATACATATGTTGTAATGTGGGATTGTATTCGGGGATATTTGAAATATATTGCAAAGATTGTGTTTTAAATATTTTCCTTATAGAAAAAGGAAATTACAACATCTATATATATAAATAAAAAGTACTCATGTGGTCTCTATCTCTGAAAAACAAACCCTGATTAATCCATATCTCCAACAATGTCCACTCGATTGGGAAAAATCATCTTCTTCGTCGTCGTCTTGCTTTTGGTGGGAGCTTCACAGGCTCGCATGTATCAGCTAACTTTGGCAGATTTCGTTGACGAAAACGGTGTTGAGTTATTACGACAAAAATATCATGGGAAAGTTGAGGCTAATGAGTAATGACCTAATCAACGAGAATGCCAAATCGACATACTTTGATGACTTGCGTGCTACGCTTCTAGACAAATACGGCAACGAATGGCTATGGAGGATTGATTTCCTTTTGTGTCTTTTTTGTTTCTCTTTGTTGATTACTAATTTATCTTTCAGGGTTTTCTTTTGCATTGCAAATAGATGTTCTTCTAGGTTTTCAAAATCTGTATGAGAGTTTTCTTACTGTCTTTTGGATTATTTAATCAGTGTTAAGCAGTCTATATATAGATGTTTTCATTGATAGTATAGAAAAAAACTTGAGAGAATGGTAAAAAAATCGGCTTATCCATCTCAAGTATTGCTCTTATAGGATCCCAAGTGAAAGAGAGAAGACATTGCAAATCCAATGCATAAGCTTCTGTTTCAAGAGAAGAAGCAAATACCTAATGACATAATCAATGGTTATTTATTTTCAACAATTTCTGTTTTAAATTTGGTTTTTGCATCAAATCTATTTGTAGTATCATGGGCCATAGGTTAGGCTGTTAGCTCAATAATGACATATTAATGGGCCTATTTTCAAATAATTTCTCAACTTTCCTTTTCACTCAACGTTTTGGGCCATCTTTTTCGAAACTTTACGCCATTTTTAATCGTTTCATTCAAAACTTTAAAATTAAAAAAAGTAATCATATCTATTTTTCGGTTAATCCAGATTAAACATCCTAAACTATAAATAAAACATATTTTGGAAAGAAAAGATATATATATATATATTTTTTTTTTTTTTTTTTTNACTAGAACTTTTATTATTCAAGTCAAGTGTGTACAATATAATACATGTAGAAGAAAAAAAGTATATATATATATATATTTTTTTAATCTATTTCTCCATCTAAAAATCGCCTTCAATTAACATAAAATCAGGAGAAAAGAAAAGGTCGCATCAATACCGAAAAAAAGTCAAACGGGTGATTCATATTTAAAACAAAACTCCGAATTACGACAAAACAAAAGTAAAGGAAACCTTTGAGAATATAAAAATTGTATTTATGTAGTAATAGATGTGTATGTGGCATCCAATAACAGAGTGGAGAGAAATCCATGGTTCAAGTTCAAAGCAACCATAAGATTAGCTCAAAGAACACTTTAGAATTTTTTTAATTACTTTCACAATTACAAGATTAGCTCACTTGTTACTTTCCCTTCAATTTCTCCATCTGTTAGTTCTCACTTCAAAATCTATTATTATTCATGCATCATCATCATCTTATCATCATCCTTCGATTTCACTAACGTTTCTTTTGGTTTTTTAGGTGAAAAGTCTCTTTTTCTGCAAATTTACACTTTCTGCATGAGTTTTTTCAACCTAGAAATTAAGTGATTCATTGAATTTTTTTTTGACCGACATAACAACGACTCATGAGCAAAAAAATTTATCCATTATACATATGACTTCTCTTAAGAAATTTCTCATCAATTTCATTTTTTATCTACAGAATTTGATCTCACATCATGCTTGTTTCGCTCTCTTTATCTCTTTCCTCAAATCATCAATCTTCATCTTATTCTCCAGGTACTTATAAATTTACTTAATTTCCCATTTTATGATATTTATTAGTATTTTTACCATTTTTATTATGTTCATACGCGTAAAATAAAAAAAAAAGGAAACACTTTTTTTTTCTCTTATATATAAAACAAAACAGTGCTCGAAGAGGTTCAATTGTTGAAACCGACACATCAAATATACAATCTTTTTCCGAAATCGAAGAATCAGAAGAAGTGGACATGATCGAATCAGAGAATTCAGGAATCGATGAAGAAGAAACAATCAGTGAATCTCCGAAATTGGTTTTCAAATTCGCGTTTCAGACGGAAACTTTCGAGAGATTAAGCAGAGAAGGTTACAGATCGTTAAGTGAGACCGAGAGAGAGACCGAGAGAAGTTTTTTGTCTTCTTCTCCGGCGATTTCCACGGCGGCGAAGAAGTATGAATCACCGTCTCCGGCGAAGAATCTCACTTTCGTTGTCGAGAACCCAAAGGCGGCGACTTTTAGGGTTGAAGAAGAAAAAACAGAGGATTACTCTGTTTCTTCAGGCGAGAAGAAAGAAAATCCTAATTTTTCCGAGAAAATCAGATTTTTAACAGAGGAAGATTTTCTGGAATCGGATTCTTATTTTGTTGATTCGAGTCAGACATTCACAAGCAACGAAAATGGGTTTTTAACAGATTCAGATTTCGGAGAAACAACATCAACAGAGGAGAAAGGGCAAAACCGTAAAAACACCAACGCTGGTTCTGGTTCTGGTTCTGATTCAGAGGAAGAAGAAGAAGAAGAAGATTCAAATGAGTTTGAGAGTTTATGGGAGCATCAGGATTTGATTGAACAACTTAAGATGGAGATGAAGAAGGTTAAAGCAATTGGTGGGCTTCCGACAATACGTGAAGAAGAAGAAGATGATTGTCCTAAGATCATGGAAGATTTGAAGCCATGGAGAATCGAGGAAGAGAAGAGATTTAAACAGGTTGATACCATTGGAGAAGTTCATAAGTTCCATAGAAGTTACAGAGAAAGAATGCGAAAACTCGATATCTTGAGTTTTCAAAAGTCTTATGCTCTTGGTAAGTCCTAAAATCTCTTCTCTTTTTTTTTTTTGTTCTTTTGTTTATTTTATAAATAATTTTCAAATTTTTACTGTTAGTCAAATAATATGGCCTAGATAAATTTTGTATTTTGAAGTGTTTTATAAGTTAGACTTAAAAAAAAAAAAAGAGGTCCCACGAAATCTACTCATTATAGGGTTCTTAGAATTTTAATTTTCTCTAATTAGCGTTTGAATCCGCGTTTTGAAATGAACATTGCACCAAACCTAAAAGCTAACCATTATTTAATTGTCTTTATGGTTTTCTTACTAGTTTTGTTTATAAATTAAATGTTTTCTTGGATGATGTGTTTATTAATTCACGAAGTACATGGAATAAAATTGTTAAGGAACCGTGCATATGTCATCTTAGAAGAAGTTATAAGATTTTTCCAAGTCTTACACACATTTTTAATTGATTAACCATAAGTTTTCTAGTCTATTTATTATTTTTGGGTTAGAGACTAGAACGGATCTTTGACAAAATGAGTGGTCATACTCAAATTTTCTCTAAATATACATTTAATAGATTGAAATTAACCGTTGGATTTAACCGTTTACAAACTAGTGTCATTTTGTATATATAGTTTGTATATGACATTTTAATCTTGTTTACCTTTCTTAGATAAGTAGACCACATGTAGATGCTATGTGATAAATGTTGACTCACCCATAAAGCTAAATTGTGGGAATTGAAAATTAAGTCTAACCAAGTTTGTTTTCTCTAATTTTTAAGCCAATGCACACATGCATATCTTTATTGGCCTATCTCACCAAATATGTCATTTTTGGGGGTTAGCTTTCAGTGTTAGCTTTTATGTTTCTTCTTTATTGCATTGCTCTTTTATGGAACTTCTTTACCTAATATTTTTTCCCACTCTCCACTAACTTAGTTTTTTTTGCTAGTGGGAACCATATTTTCCATAAATTTACTCCCCAAATTATTTTATTTCATCATTATTGTTATTTAAAATTGGAATAACATACAATATACACATAAATGTATTGTTTTTTAGATTTTAGAAATTTTTGTAGGCCAGTAATCATTTGCTTGATTAAGATTGTGTGCCTATTTTTTTATTCTAATTGTCTTGACTTATTACTATTTTAAATTCACATTATTTTTCTTATTTGATTCTCGTCCATTGTTCTTGAAGGGCTTCTTCAATCAAAGAACCCTTCGACCGTTGGATCCTCTCATTCCCAGACGTCGTTTTCATCGGTTTTCTCGGTTAATCTCCGGTTATGTAAACCGAAGAAATCGGAAACCGAACCAATGGTTCAATTCATAAAAGAGATTCATGGAGAATTAGAGAATGTATACGTAGGTCACATGTGTTTGTCATGGGAAATTCTTCACTGGCAATACGAAAAGGCCATTGAATTACTCGAATCCGATGTGTATGGATCTCGTCGATACAACGAAGTGGCCGGAGAATTTCAACAGTTTCAGGTTTTGCTTCAGAGGTTTCTTGAAAATGAACCGTTCGAAGAGCCTAGAGTGCAACATTACATCAAGAAACGTTGTGCTCTTCGTAATCTCCTTCAAGTCCCGGTTATACGAGGTAAGAAGCTTTAAACCGAAGCCTTAATCCGGTTCAGGAGTTGCTAACCGGTTCTTGGTGAATGTTGACTTGTTAACAGAAGATGGAAACAAGGACAAAAAGAAAGGAAGAAGAAGAGATTATGAGGGAAATGATGATGGTGCGATTAAAAGCGATCAGCTTGTGGAAGTTATGGAGGAAACTATTAGATTATTCTGGCGATTTGTGCGGTGTGATAAGTTCACTAGCTCGATTCATGATCAGAAACCACGAACCAAATCACAGATAGAACCGGATCATGAAGAAGACTCAGAAGATCTAGAGATGTTCGCCGAGGTTAAATCACAACTTCAAAATGTAAGCTTTTCTTTCTCTCAAGATCCACAACAAGACTTTTTGACTTGTTCAACGATTTGCTAACCTGTTTTTATCGTCATTTGCTTAATGTGATCGCAGAAGGAGAAAAGGTTGAAAGATGTGTTGAAGAGTGAGAGATGTATCATAAGAAGATTCCAAAAGCACAAGGAAGAAGATTCAACAGAAGATCAAGTGCTTCACTTCTTCTCACAAGTGGACATGAAACTTGTGACAAGGGTCTTGAACATGTCCAAATTGACTAAGGATCACTTGGTTTGGTGCCATAATAAGTTGACCAAGATTAGCTTTGTGAATAGAAGGTTACATTTAGATCCTTCTTTTTGTCTCTTCCCTTGTTGAGATTTTTGTATTGACTTGTAGTTCGTAGATCTTATACTATGAAGAAATTGGAGTAATAAAAAAACAAATTTTGTCATGATGGTTTTGTAAGTAAAACTCATAAACTTATAAACTCTTCTCACTTCTTCTTTTCCCAATGACTGTGTGTGGATTCAAAGCTAATTCCAAAACAAGAAATTCTTGATAGCCATTGAACACCTATCTTCTCTCTGTGGATTCAAAGCTAATTCCAAAACAACGATGAGACAAATCAAACTAAGAGAACTTTTGAGAGATGCAAATAATTGATGAGAGACTATTGAGTGAACATAAGACATAACAAAAGATAAAAAAAAAAAAAAAAAAGNAAAAAAAAAAAAAAAAAGGCAAATGATTCTTTTATATGGAAGATGATAGGTTCAGGAAAACAGAGCACTCTATTACTCAAAAGAGATGAGAACAACGAAGAACAATATTTCTCGATTAACCGGAAAGAAACTAGAAAAGAACCAGAATAGTTTTTGTTTTATGAGTCTCTAATGATCCAAACTCCAAAGACCCTTGATTTGTTCTCCCTCTCACCTATTTTTACTATTCCTTGTTTCGAAGATCCCAGATTCTATTGGAGCATAACAAATCAGCAAGTAAAAACCCTCCAAGAAACTTTTTAGTCATGCCTAGTATCTCATCCAGATGGGTGTATTACCTACAATGTAAGATGCAGAAGAGATGAATGGCTATTCCACCAATAAAACATTGTTCTCCATCATTCCTTCTCCGGAAGTAGGAAACTCAGGTGAGATCTGCCATTCTCCATCCACTAAGAACTTCATTTCATACCTTCAATTTCAAGAATTGGAAAAAGAAAAGTTTAAAACATGAAAAGATGATGTTGAATGCAAAACAAAAAAGTAGAAGAAAAGGTACCGTCCGGGACGAAGGATCAAAGTGGTGGAGAATTTAGTGAACGAAGCTGTGTACTCAGGGGATAGATCCTCACATTGGCTCCATCCATCGAACGATCCCATTACTTGTACACTCTTATGTGAAGATTATCAATAAATGAGGTTTAAATATCTGGATAACATCAAATTATTGTAAGAATCTTTCAGAATGTGAAAGCTTATTTACCTCTGCCATGCCAATCCAGACCACATGAACCTCTTTTGACTGTGCAGCTTCGACGCCTTTTATTTGTTCCTTCAATTTTGTTTCGACAGCTTTAATGAGAGCAAAGAAGGAAAGTTAAGTATATATTCAAGGATCTGAAGAGAACCTAAACAATGATGAAACCAAATGGAAAACTGAAGAAACCTTCTAAACGAGAGAGAAGGTGCGACTGAATGTACTTTCCGCTGATCTTTCTAGAACCTTCTGGAATCCCGAGGTTTGCTATTTCTTCCGCCAGTTTAACCAAAGCCTACTCCTCCAGAGAACAAGATCATGAAATCTTTTTCTACTATAGAAACCTATACATATGTGCATGTATGTGTGTATGTATGTTTTGACACTGCATACATAAGTTTGAAGCTAGAAACTTTCAAGTGTTATAACCAACAAAAAGATGCACTTGATTGGCAATAAATTTGAGAAATGACATCTAAACCAAATCTTAAGGGAATGAGATGGTGAGTCGTGAAACTGAAAAATCGAAAGAATAGATGTAAGGACCTGAACTTCGAGCTCCATAACTGCAAGATCGCTTTTGATACTTGTTATCTCATCCTCCTGTGTTTTAAGCTGCGAAAAGACGTTAAAAAGTAGTCCACAAACAAGTCAAATAACTCATCATCTTCTGTTTTGAACATGTTTCTGCAGCATGAATCTCCCTTAAGCCTTGGAGATATTTCTCGGTTTTATCAAGAGTATGAGAGTGGAGAATTAAATCACAAAATAAGATTGTTTTTCTTAAGTTATCTACAAGAATGCTCATCAAACAAACTCTTCATCAAACACACAAATGAAGAACAACAAAAGATACGCTGGTAAAAACAATGGAGAGTGTACTAAGAGTTGTATACAAATAAAACACGAGCACCTGACGCTTGAGGAACCGGTTATGTTGATTAGCTTCACTCAATTTTTTGACAAGCTTCGATCTTTCAGTATCAATGAGCAGCGACTTCAACTACAAAACCAGCGGGAGAGTTTGTAATATTAATCCCCATTTGCAGTTCAGCAACTAATACAACACAAGTTCCTTCATCATCTGAGAATATATACGCTTTAGATTAAAGCTTAACCTCGTCACTAGTGAGAGGTCGAGAAACAGAGTCGTCGAGTGAGTCTTCTGACAATGAGGATTCCTCTGTGCCAACACCAACTAAAAATCTCTTGTTCTTGTAATGCTTTTGCGTAGAAGCTACCAAAGGATAAGGAAGTTTCTTGAAATGCGAAATTGTGGTCAAAGAAGCCACTTTGCGCAGGAATATGCAAGAACTACCCAAATTCCATGCCCTTAAGTTCCATGAAAGAGTGAAATTTTGATCAAGAGCATGGCTGTTCAAGAAGAAGAATCATTTCGACTATTAGTAACTAAAAATCTTCCTATGATGATGAAACAAAACAAGAGCACCTTAAAAAGTTTGATTTTACAGCAAAAAGAAAAAGATTGAAATTTTGTACCTTGAAAAACCAAATTCAATCCTGGGTACATAGCCTGCATCAGAACATTCACAAATCTCCAAAAAAAATCAGGAAAAAAAGATGATAAATTCAAACTTGAACTTGTTTCAATCATCAAATTTTAGGGCTTTTTTTTATCCAACTCCAACAGCATTCCAGAAACCAATGTTCGAAGCTTCCATGAACAAAATTAGGGAAAAAGAAGAAGAAGAAGAATCAAATTAAACAAAAATGCTTCAAAGTGTAGAGAAATTGCAGAAACAGATAGAGCGATGAGTCTTGAGTAATGTGGAAACGAAAAAGGAGTAGAAAATCAAAAGGATTGATTTTTCGACTTACCCATGACTCGATTAGAATGTTTTCGTCTAGCTCTACGCGAAAAATTGATGAAAAATGGCTAATTTGGTATATCTTCCAAAAAAATCAACAAGGCCGAATAAGCTGAAATGAAAACACTGATAAACCCTGAACAAAATGAAAATTTTTATTTTATTTTTCTCTTTATAAAAAAAAAGAAAATAAAAAGGCTGAAAAACGTGTACATTATCTTAGAAAAATAATTTGCAAATGTGATCCAAACATTTTTTATTTCATCGGTTTACAGACATTATTTTCTAAAATGTCAAAAAGTCACATTCTCTTACAATTAATATTTCGAAGGCTTAATAACTCATAATATTTTTTTGAATGAAATAATTTGGCTAATTGAAAATATCCAACTTCTAAAGTACAAAACACATAATAGAAAAATTCATTAGTTTAATCGCTTGCGTTTTAGTTTTTACTTTAGTATTTATTCAAGTTTTACAGTGATGTCCAGAACCTTGTGGTCAGGTGGTAAAGGGACGGGCCTGAGACGCTAACACGTTTCAGATTCGATCCACCTGCTACGTGAAATTACAACACATTATTTCTGGACACCCACACAGATATGGGCTCCTGTTTTTGGGCCCATTTGCATATCCGGAGAGAGAGTCTATCTGTGGGCTGCACCTTTCCCAGGGGATTAGTCTGGACCCCTCCATACGCCTAAATTTACCCCTGAGTTATCAAAAAAAAAAAAAAAAAAAAAAATTTTNAAAAAAAAAAAAAAAAAAGTTTTACAGTGATGCTTTTTTTTTCGAAGATATGATGATTTGTTGATATACCGAAAAATATTTTCCTCATCGACTTAACAAATGTTTTCGTTTTACTTTTACTTTATTATGCATATTTCTTGTTTGCTTGATGATGTAATCTATGTATAAAAGCTCCACCTTAAGTTTTATAGGACCACAAGCTAAAGAAAAAAAAGTCGCCGGTTTTACATATTTTTATAACAAAATATACTGTTTTGAATAACGAGTTTTTACTAAAAAGTAGGACCGTAAATGTATGGTTGATCCGCTTGTGGTCAAGACCGACTTGTGAAAGCTATATGACCTTAAAAGCTTAAACATCTTAAAAATTTTATTGAATAATCAAACGGAAATGTAAGAGTTCATTCACTCTCCATCAACAAGACACACAAAACTCGACTAAGTGATGTATAATCATCATATCACATTAGAATCTGAGCAATAGAAGTTTGAATAAGAAAATAGAAGAGGAGATATGACTTTTCATAAACCAAAATAATAACTCCTATTTTAAATTTTAGGATTTCATAAAACTCTATTTTGAGAAACATATCCAACCGCAATTCTTGGCACATACCAAGAATGCAAAGGCTTAAAATATAAAATTTAGTGTATTCATTATTTTGCCTTTGTTGACCAACAAACCAATATTTTGCAACTTCATATTTACTTCACTTGTTTTAAAAAAAAAAAATTACTTCACTTGTTTTAAAAAAAAAAAATTATATATACCGATGTCAAGAATGGGATTTGAATTGTTTATCAAAACAAACAAAAAAGAATGGGATTTGAACCTCATGCCCTTTCGGGCATCTTGACTTTTGTTAAACAAAGTTTCATTAAAAAGTTAAAGCAAAAGTTACATTGTCCGAGACTAGATTACTTCAAAACGAAAGCTACACGAAACCAAAAGCAAAGCAACATTCATAAAAATTAATACAGATTAGCGATGGCCTACACTACTTCAAGTGTTAACAATACATCTTAATTGTTAGTAGAATACGACGTCGCCGACATCTCACTGGCTGTGGTCGTCTCGAAACCAGACTCCACCATTGATCTTACATTCGGAAGCTCATGAGTCAACGCTCCGGCCAAGTTGTTGAAGTAGTTATTCTCGTTGTTTCTCAGAAACAGAGCATCCCCTGTTACGCTGTTTCTGGTCGTGTTGTACGGAACTCCGAGCATCTGAGACGCGAAATAAGCAGCGGCAGATTCTGTGAAGCTTGCGGGTTCGTCGACTGGAGAAGATATAAGGTTTTGTCTTGTTGCTATGTGGCTGAGAACGTCTGTTGAAGTAAAGAGAGTCGCGGTTTGTGACTGTGAGTTGTATTGGTCGGTCTCGGGAATCGCCGGATATAGCCAAGATTGTGGGATTGATCTTTGGGAGGAAACCGAATTCGTCTTCTTGAATATCCTGCAAATCGCCCAAGCATCCTACAAAATAATTCTTCTTCTTGATCAATACTAGACCTAGTATAACAAAAGTTACTTCTCTTGCGTGTAAAACAATTTAGGTTTAAATCCAATTACTTACGCTTGAAGGAATCTCTTTGCTGTTGTTGTTATGGTGTTGCTTCTTGTTATTGTAATTGGGATATGACGAGTGATGAGAGTCAGAGAGAGAAGGGAGACGGAATTCGTGCATCATCCAATCGGTTTTGACTCCTTTAGCAGCTCGACCACGGTAGAACACAAGCGACTTCTTCAAACCGATGCATCGAGTCGAGTCCAATGAGTATATAGGCCGGTCTGTTCCCGTTGCTTTCCAGAATCCGCCTCCGGTTACTCGGTTAGGCCTCGTGCTATTCCGATATTTCCTGTCTCTTGGACAATAAAAATACCACTCTTTCTCCCCCATCGCCGCAAGCTCTTTTAAAAACGTTCATTCAAGAAAATGTGAAATCAATAATTTGTTTTTCCATAGATTTAAAGAAAATATTAAGTTAAGAGTTTTTGTGGCTTACTTGGTAGGTCCCATGGATCGTATTTGTAAATGTCAACTTTCTTGATGAGTTCAAAAGGAAGAGATTTGTGTAGAACCTTTCGCTTCAAGTAGAAACTTACGAGTTCTTCATCTGTGGGATGAAACCTAAATCCTGGCAAAACGACGTCGTCGAACCTTTCTACGTTGTTACTCTCTTCATCATCCATAACGAGAAACGTAACACAAAAACGATTAATACTTTTATAGGATTAAGATATAGATTAACCAAAAGGGAATGAAGAGAAACTTAGAGATTTATAGAAATAGGGAGAGAGAATTTGGAGAAGAAGGAAGAAGTTTCTTAGAGAAGAAGAAATGTGTTCATGGGGAAATGATAATTGGACCGGAAAGTGATGCGTAGGTTTACGACCAATGTCTCTAGAAGAAGTGGAGGGTTTTGCAAGAAAAATATATATATATATATGATATGTATGTTTCTTGAACTTCGTTTTTTTTTTGTTTTTATATATTTTTGGCTTAAATTTGGGGAGAGTTTCAAACTTCAAAGTTACTGTGTACTTCTTGAAACTGAGGCTACGAGTCGAACTATCCAAGAAAATCTACAAGAGATATTTAATTGTCTTTCTAATATGAATTATTCTATTTGCCAGCATAATTTTAGTTAGATGTGTAACATTCTTCATGAATCGTTTTTCTTTTTTTTCGATAATTTATATATGCATGCATTCTACGGAATTTTATCTAAATATGGTTAATGACTCAATGATGATACGATAACCTTATTCAAAAGATTGAAAATTGAAAAGGTTTGTAACTTTTAGCCTTTTTTTTCTTTTCTTTTGGTATGAACTTTTAGCCTTAAATAAAACAATATATTAACTGGAATAAGGTTACATGACTACATCACACATTTACTTAGTGCCATAATTTTTATAGATAATTGAATCTTCAAGTATATTCGAAAAATAAAATTCCAATGTAAGTCAAATTGGGCATTGGTAAGATCGAATGCATTGCTTAAGCTTGCTATATATGTCTCCAAGTTTGAGACATGTAAAAACATAATGTAGAAATGAAGATCTCGTGGTAAAAATTTTAAAACAAAATAATGAACAAAGAAAAATCAAGATGAGAGAAGTCCAAAAAAAATGGCATGGGTTTTTTAACCCACGCAACACAAGTTCGGAAGTTTAGTCAATAGCTTTTAACCTAAGCTTTCTATTTCTCTTTATATGTGAAACATTAAAGTTAACATCAACCATCGTTCTGAAATATTTGTTAATGCCATGAAAATCCAAATATATAGATACTTAGATAGCACACGTTGAACAAAATAATCCATACATATATAGTAAAGAAAAAAAATAAATAGAATTGAGTTTGGTTAAGCTTCATATATATATAAGGTTGGTATCCTTTAGCTATATCTCCAAACAAAACAAACCACGTTGTGACAACATTTTGAATAAAATTTAAATGAATCAAATGAGTAGAAAATCTAGTTAAGCTTTTCAAGATTGGTATCATTTAGTTATATCTACAAACTAACCAAATGATGTTGTTTATATTCGGTTTAATTAGTAAAATTAAAATAATGTTGTTTTAGTTAGTTTATTTAGGCTTTGACTAGTTTGTTAAAGTTTGTGCATACTTACATTTTCAGTTTCTTCTTTAATATAAGTTTCAGCTTCTAACGTTTAAATCTTTTTCCGCGTTTTAGGGTTGCACTTCTTGGTGTTGAATATCAAGAACTAAAGAGTCTATGTTTGTTCATGTTCTGTAGTAGTAGTTGCTTTGACTCGAACGCTCTGCATCAGTGTTGATCTTTGTTGGTGTTGGGCCTTGTGATGGTAGTCCCAGTAAGAGCATGTTCTCGCTATTAGCCTTGGGTCCGAGCTCGGCCTAAGCAGCTCGACTTGAACTTCGAGTCTCGGGAAGGAGTCCGCTTTTGAAAATGATCACAATCCTGGTTTACTGAGTCTGCAAGTGGTCGTGTCGCATTCTAAGTCAACTACGAGATTGGCAACGGCTTTTTGGGAACCGTGGAGCTCGTTGAAACCAACTTTTGCTATGAAAAGAAGAGGCTCAAGACTTGAAAGAAGTGGCAGAACGAGTTTTAGTTGAGAGCTAAAAATTGTGTATTGAAATTGGAGTATTGTGTTCAATCAGTTTGCTCATTCACTCTGTGTCATTTATCTTATCAACTTTTTTTGATACGAACGACCATTTACGAACCAGTAATGAATATTTTGTACATTTCTGTTTTTAATTATATTGTATTTCAAGATAAAAACATTAAATAAATTGTAGTTTATATTTTTGTTCCTAAAATTAGACTTTCGTTGTTTTACATCTATTTTATTATTTAACTTGAAATTACATAGTGTGTAAACATTATACATTAATCTGAAACAAAACGCATTACATAGTGTGTAAACATATTAGTTGAAAAAAAAAAATCGGAAACTTATTACATATTAGAATTGAAGAAACATCGATAAACAAATATCTTACAAGGTTTGAATTACACATTTATACAATAACAATCTAAAATTCTATACTTTTTAGGTGGGAAGACTAGAAGATTTTATTTGCCAGACTAATTAGAAACCGACCGCTTCACTTTATGATGTGAAAACAAAACGTTTATGGCACCTCTAACAATCAGTTAAAAACTGACAGGATTCCATGTTCGAGCTATTTTCACACCTAAGCAAAACAATCAAGTTTCATTACTAATCCGACAATCTAAAATCTTACTCTAATAGGTTTGGATTATACATCTATACATCTATACATCATAACCATCTAAAATTCTATTCTAAAAGGTTTGGGTGTTAGGTAGATGGACTAGAAGATTTAAATTGCCAAACTTAATTAGAAACCGACCGTTTCACTTTATGACGTGAAAACAAAAACGTTCATGACACCTCTAACGATCAGTTGGAAACTGACAGGATTCCATGTTCGAGCTATCTTCACACCTAAGCAAAACAGTCAAATTTCATAACTAATCCGGCAATCTAAAATCTTCATCTAATACCTATACATACATCTATTGGATACCTAAGCTATGGTTCAAACTTAACCTCGAACAAATGAGACGAGCGTGTGAGCCATTCCAGATTCTGGCTTTGTATTCTCACCTACAAGTGGAACAGGTAAAGAAAATGTTCAATCAAGTCTAAAACATATCAAAGTAAAAAGAAAGGAGAAAAATCTGAAATCTTTGTTAATTGAAAGGGTAAAAAATGTAAAGTGAAGAAATCTCTCACCATGGTCTTGTTTTCTTCCGTGGCTAAACTGATCAAGATGAGACCTCTCTGGCTCTCTCTCCTTGCAAACGTCGGCTAGAGTTAGGGTTTCTGATGACGGATGGTCTCTGCATTGTTTCAAGAAGATGAATTCCTGCAACAGTGAGAAAAGAGGGCCTTTTTAGAATCAAATAACAAATCAATTCAGCTACTAGTGTGTTCTAGCATGAATCTCTTCCTTATTGGGAAGTCACATATTGAATTTTGCTCACAGGATGTAAACCTTAAAAGTAAAGAGTTGAGATTCAGGGTCCGACATAAGGCATCCATGTAGCACAACGCACCTATATTATCGCAGAGCAGAGTTGTTGGATCTGAGTTTGCTTGTCTTCTCTTTCTGAGTTTGCTTGACTTGTCGTGTGGAGCAGAGTTAGTTGTTAAATCTTGATTGAGAATCTAAATAAATCAATATGAGGAGGAAAAAGTTTCAGTCGTGTATAGTGAGATATGGAGTGAAACTTGGTGATATTGAAACAATTTGATTCATCGACACACAGCAAAATTATTACCAGAAAAAACGTGAAACCGTATCAGAATGGTAACTGATGACTGGCTTTAAGCTATGAGAAGAGTGTGTCTGGTCTTTTTGGTCTGAGTGCAGATGGATTCCCTCGAGATTATTGTTGAATGAACAAAGATGAAAGAGTATTAGCACAGCTCAAAGAAATCAAAAGAATAAGCTCACTTCTCTTCTTAGATATTTTCAGGAGGGAAAAATGCAAAAAAAACCCCAAGGAATCTTTATTTCACTCATTAAAACCCAACAAATATAAGTGTGACAATTAATACCCAACTTTTTAATTAAATGCAAATTGAACCCTGGTTTCAAATTCAAGACTTGAATTTCTTTCGGATTTGATGGCTTTCGACCTCTACGAAATCTTTATTAATGTTCTACCAAATTTTTATCAATTTGAGCATCTATCCTCTAGTTGTTTGTACTTCTTTGTTGTTGTTTTAGCCAATAAAAGCACAAATAACTAGAGGATAAATATTCAAACTGATAAAAGTGTGATAGAATATTAACAAAAATGTCAAAAACCATCAAATCCGAAAGAAATTTAAGTCTCGAGTTTGAAGTCAGGTTTTAATTTGCATTTAATTGAAACATTGGGTATTAATTGTAATACTTATATTTGTTGGGTTTTAATAAGTGAAATAAAAATTCCTTAGGTTTTTTTTTACATTTTTCCCCTTCCAGGAGATGCAAGAAACAGAACAGTAAGAAAGAAGAATGAAAAGCCAAACTTGAAGCGTGAAAGAACTAACCTCACGCCACTTGGGAACTCCAAAAGAGCCTCTTGCTCGGTGATCGTGTGCTTGACCGTCTTCCTCGATGTTATTATGTTATTAGTTGAATCACGACTCAAGCAATCTTTGAACATCTAATTCACAATCATAGCGAGTGTTGAGATATGAAGTGAAGCTTGCCTGGATTTTTCCACCATCGAGCTTTCAACACTCGTTTCCCTGCAAGGTGTGAATTAATCAGAAGATCATTTAAATAATACTTTGATGCTTATAAGAGATACGTTTGTTGATTGAAACAAAAACCTTGAGCGTTTTCTCTTCTTCTTCTTGCACATGATCTCTATCTTCTTACTTTGATTTTAGGAATTGAATCTGCACAAAAAAAAGAAAAGTTGAATTCAACTTTGAAATTGAAGTCAGCCTGATTCTAAAGATTCTTCGAATAAACGAAACGTAGTGAGAGTGCAAGAAAATTCACTTTATGCTTTTGGATCGAGCGATTGTTGTCAATGCAATTCCTAATTTCGTTTCTCAGAACATAAATCAGTAATCAAAACAAAATCCCAATTACTCATTTTCGCGAAACCAGTAAACCCTAACCTACGATCTTCCTCACGAGGATATGAAATCAACAATTGAAATTAAAGCAGATCTAAAACTCAACAATGGAAAAGAAAAATAAAGGAAGAGGTAAGAAACTCACCGGCGTTACAAAACGCCGATTCGAAACAGAGCTCTTGACTTCTCTTCTGTCTCTCCGTTAGTGAAATCGAGATTCCTCCTCCGCCGTAATCGTTATTGCTTCCATGCTAAATCGCAAACACAGATTTAGAGAGAGAGAGAGAGATAAGGATAGAGATGAAGATGAAGAGAGAATGAAGAGAAGGAGATGATCACAACGGTTATGAAAATTTGAATATGAAAGAGAATTGTTTCGGCCATATATCTATCATCTCTAACGGCTATACGTCTCTTCACGTCTTGATGACACTCGTTTCAAAGTTTCTCATTTGATTTTAAAATTAGCTTAAATGGCGGTTACTGTTTTTCTTGTTATTTACGAAAATGCCCCTCTCGCGTGGCTTAGTGGGCCTGTACTAGGTCTGGGCCTGGGCGTTCGGATCGGATGGGTTTTAAATATTTTGGTTTTAGAAAAAATCGATTGGATATTTTAAAATTTTGGTTTGGATTCGGTTTGATTTCGGTTTGGATTTAGATCGGGTTCGAATAATTACAATTATGAGAAAAACAAAAAATTTTAATAAAATTTGGTCAAATTTTGATATATATAGCTAATAATTTATATATATTTTAATTATTTTGGATATTTTATTTTAAAAATAACTGATATAGTCGAATTTATGATTGTTATTTTAGATAAGTTGATTATATCAATATTAAATATAATTAATATTAGAAATATATTATTGTATTTTAAATTATTTTAGGTATCCATTCGGTTATCGGGTTCAGTTTGGGTTCGATTCCGATTTTTTGGATATACGAGTTTAAGATCCGTTTGAATATTTTATCGGTTTTATTTTGGATTAGGTACTTCTTTTTTTCGGTTTGGTTCTTCGGTTCAGGATATTTTGTTTGATAACAGAAAAAAAACGACATCGTTTTACGCTGTCTTGAACCTTTAGTAAAACCCCAATTTCCTCCGACGACATCTTTCGCCGCCTCTCTCTATCATCTCCGTCATCGTGCTCTCTCCTCTCTCTCTCTCTCGGGGATTTTACTCAGGTAATCACTCTCTCTCTCTCTCTCTCAAGCTCCCTTTATGGCGGATTCTACACTCTTCATTCATAATAATTCGTATGAATTTTGAATCTTCTCCGATCTGAGTTTCGTCCTAAATGGTTTTCCGTTCTCAAAAAATCCCTTTTTTGTTATAACCCATCTCTCTGAATTTTTGAATGATCCATTTTCGTAAAAACTCGAATATCTCTGGGGTGGAGAATTTCTCAGATCTTGTCGTAATCCATGTTATGTTCTGAATTGGCTATTTCGATTCGTGTTAAACAATATAACTGACAAAAAAAGATCAACTTTTTAACATCTGAATTGGAATTTTCTAACTCATCCATGTTTCTCTGATTGATAGAATTGGAGGATGACACTAGGGTTGTTATTGGGGATTGGAAGAACATTCCGTCGAAAGCGAGCTTCTTCGCTCGATATTCTCTCCCCCAAACGAGCTCCCAGAGACTTCTACAAGGGCAAGAACTGCAAATCTACTGGATTCCACACCCGAAAAGGTTTCATTTTTCATTGAATCTTGTTCTTGATGTAATAAATGCCAAGTTGGTTTGAAACCTATGGAGATTTCATTTCTACCTTTCTCTATAATGGTTTGCAGGAGGGTATGTTGTGCAGCCAGATAAATTGCCAAACTATGTAGTCCCTGATCTCACCGGCTTTAAGGTTTTTTCCATTTCACCCTAAAACTCTTTTTCTTCCTGTTTTCTTTGATTCCTCTAAGTATGTAGCTTGCATCCTATTTGAACATGAGTACCAAAGCATTAGTGATTCCTCTTATTGGTCGAAGCTCCTCAGGTTTGTGATCCTGATAAATCTTGTTCTTTGTAAGTTTTGTATTAGGAACCTGAAAATGGAATGCTTACATAGACTCTTATGTTCCTGTTTTCTTTGATTCCTCTTATATAAATAGCTCTGAGTATGTAGCTTGCATTCTAATGAACATGAGAACCACACATTAGTGATTCCCTTGAGAAATCTTTTTATACAAGTCTTTTTGGTCCAAGCTCCTTAGGTTTGTGATCATGATAAATCTTGTTTTCGTTGTAAGTTTTGTGTTAGGAACCTGAAAATGGAATGCTTACTTGATGCAATAAGCTTCTTGTGTGCTGATGAATATTTGGCTTTTTTTTCATTTTACAGCTGAAACCATATGTATCTCAGTGCGCTATACAAGTCAACACAACTGAGTCAACTGAAGCTTCCAAGTGAAAAAAGTCCAATTCTTCACTAGCTTAAAGTCAAGAATTGTGTTTCTACGGATTTCGTGTTCTATGATCCTTAAATCTTATTGTGTGATTTATGGAGATATTTGGGTTAATAATATCAGAGTAGAACGATCCTCAACTCATAAGATTCCAATGATTTCACAACCACGATTCAGATTCAAAACATACAAAAAAATCTGGTAATTGAACGTTTAAATCGATCTTCAATCAAAAAGACTAATGGTAATCAACAAACAGTTCGAGATAGCAGGGGCATTTAGGGTATTTCAAGTAGCTCCTTCTTCCTCAGCTACAGAATCTGAGATTTAATTTTATCCAAGTTTTTGTCAGATCGATTGGTCTCAGAAATTTGTCGCCGCAAAGATGCAGGTGATTGCGTCCTGCTCTTTGAAACCTAATCCAATCACTTCCTCTGACAATGATTTTGTGGGTCGACGACAGCTTCTCTCCTCCGCATGTTCCAGAATTTCCCAAGCCGACGTCGTTTCAGACACACCCGTTTCTTCACTGAAGTAAGTTACACAGCCAATTTCGCTGAAAAATTGTTCCTTTTGATTTGGGTTTCTTAAAAGACTATGAATTTTCATGTTTTTTCAGTGTTATGAATTGTTTCCAAAGATGGTAGTGAAAATTCCTTTTATAGCTCTAACTTTTGTACCAGATTTGTAAGCAATGGAGAAAATGCTCAGTTTGAAAATTTCGAACAGCTATTCGCTAATGTGTTGCTTGCTGTTGTGAAATTTGTGTCCTGAGATTTTTACTTGAAAATTTGATGTTCATGTAGCTTTTGGTTATTTGTATTTTGATAGGATTGGTCGAGATTGGAAGTCGAATTTGCATGAGTTAGCCATGAAAAGTGTCCCTTCGACCACGAGGCGAATCTTGTTGACAAGCATTTTCATGAACCTGTGCTATAATCCTTCAAGGTACTTATCAGGTCTGCACCTTGTTCAGCTATTTGTCTTCTTTCGAATTCTGTATGAGAATCTTAATTGTCACAATCAGAGAATTGTAGTTCCTAGCTAGTGATGATCCAAAAGCTCTAATAAGAAAGGATCTTTCAATAATAGGGTTAGATTTCAGAATATTCTTGAACTCGACTTACCAAAAAGGAACGATGTTTTTTCAGTATCAAAGCATATGGCTAATAGGATTGTTGCTCTAGTAGAGAACATGGGTCATCATGATCTAATCTAGCCTTTTCATAACACTATCTGCTTATAATAAGATGGTTTTTGTCGATTCATAAGTGATATAATAGGATTATTGAGTATGCTCTCTCGTTAAATTACTACAGCCCTAGCACTTGGTGATCCATCTGTTACGACAGTGGAAGATGTTAGTCCACCTGTTTTTCCTGCTGGACCTCTTTTCCCTACCGAGGTTAGTTCTTCGACGAGGAGAAATGGTAATCAAAGTTTCAGGTTTTGATGGATATAATAAGATTCAACTATCTTTTGTCTGTTTCAGGGGAGAATTGTCCAATTGTTTGAGAAAAATACTTATTCAGTTGTCAACATATTTGATGTGACATTACGGCCTCAGCTCAAAATGACGGGTGTGGTTGAGGTAGTGTTTATCAATGCTAATTTTTTGTATCCCTGTTTCATGATATTATCCATTGTTTGACTTACAATTTCTCTCAAAATTCAATCGTAGATACCGGAAGGAAATGGCTCTGGGGTGGTCTGGGATGGACAAGGATACATTGTGACCAATTATCACGGTAAGATGATCTGAATGAACCATGATTGATTTTACAAGTGCTTGAGAAGGGCTCGGATTGTATACGAAGGATAGTATTGTAATGTTAGTTGTATCTTCTGTTGAACAGTTATTGGCAATGCCCTTTCAAGAAATCCAAGCCCCGGGGATGTGGTTGGTCGTGTGAATATTCTTGCATCTGATGGGTGAGAGTTTTTCCGCGGGATGAATTATTTCAGCCGTTTATAGTCTCTCTAGTTACTCTCATGCCTGCTCGTTTGTGCAAATCTTGAAGGGTACAGAAGAATTTCGAAGGAAAACTAGTCGGTGCTGATCGAGCTAAGGATCTTGCTGTCTTGAAGGTACATATAAAAACATGATTGGTGATATTTTTCTACGGAATTTGAAAAGAAACAACTTCTTGTATAGGTGGAAGCCTCTGAAACTCTACTGAAACCGATTAGAGTTGGACAATCAAACTCTCTAAAAGTTGGGCAGCAGTGTTTAGCAATTGGAAACCCGTTTGGTTTTGACCATACCCTTACGGTTGGTGTAATCAGCGGTCTTAACCGCGACATTTTTAGTCAAACCGGAGTTACCATTGGTGGTGGAATTCAAACTGATGCAGCCATTAACCCGGGAAATAGGTATGTCAATAGAATCATACAAAAGGGGCTTATAGTTTTCTTGTAGAAAACATCTCATGTGTGTGTGTTTAATGGATCATTCTGTATTAAATATTGCAGTGGAGGTCCTCTGCTTGATTCAAAAGGGAACTTAATTGGGATCAACACAGCCATATTCACACAGACAGGAACATCTGCGGGTGTCGGGTTTGCAATCCCATCATCAACTGTATTGAAGATTGTTCCTCAACTAATCCAATTCAGCAAAGTAAGCACACACACACAAATCCATTGTTTTGTTTTGGAATTTCTTAAAGTTGTTACTAAGAATCCAAATATTTTCAGGTCCTTCGAGCTGGTATTAACATAGAATTAGCCCCGGATTCAGTAGCTAATCAACTCAATGTTCGTAATGGAGCTCTTGTCCTTCAGGTATGTAAACACTTTCATACTCTAAAAAAACTTAGAAACCGTTCTTTCTTGTTATGACAATAATGGTTGTGAGTGCATGCAGGTACCAGGAAATAGTCTGGCAGCAAAAGCAGGGTTACTTCCGACATCTCGGGGTTTTGCTGGTAATATAGTGCTTGGAGATATCATTGTTGCAGTTGATGACAAACCCGTAAGCTCGCTGTGATTGTCATTTCTTGTTTTGTTCTTGAAAGGAAGAATCTTTTTTTTTGTTTTTCAGATATAAGTGAAGGATTTCACTGAGATTTTTGATTTTTTTTTGGTTTAATTAGGTGAAGAACAAAGCTGAGTTGATGAAGATATTGGATGAGTATAGTGTGGGTGATAAGGTGAAACTTAAAATCAAGAGAGGAAGTGAAGATTTAGAGTTACAGATATCATTGGAGGAGAAGAGTTCATGACAAAGTTGATAAACATTTGATCTGTCCCTCTTGAATCTCTCTGTTTTTGTTTTTGTACTTAATCTGAGAATAGCAAAGTCACAATCACTTCTCATTCTCTGAATCCATATTTGTATGTGTTGTCAATGGAAAAAAATTAACTTTAGTTTCTATTTAATTAAAAAAACGAATGTGGCTTAAGGAATAAGACATATAATGGGTTCTTAAACCGAAACGGTCCGTTTGTCTGAGGTGGTTCTTTGCACCACTCGACCACCAGAGCGGCTTCCGGTTCCACCACCACCGCCATTACCAGACGGTGTCCGAGGAATAACTCGCTGTATGATTCGAATTGGAATCCCGCCTAAATCAAAGTCTTCTTTCAATGATCTAGTCAAGAACCTTATGTCACTTTCCAGTAACTGCGTTTTACCGGTCACAAACGCCACAAAAGTCGGCGGTCGAGCTTTGACCTGAGTGAAAAACTTGATCTTTGGCTGCGAAGCCGAGTCTTTCCAAGAATGTCGGCTCATTACCTAACTCAACACACAGAACAATATGATTAAGATAAGTAATAAAGATGTCACATTTTTGTAAATCCTGATAGTCTAGTTCATTATTAGTACAGACCTTACGCAACCAGCGATTGAGACGGCCTGTGGAAAGTCTTGAACACCATCTCTTGTATGTGTCAATGACTTGGTTCATTACTTCTAAACGTCCTCTTCCTTCTATTGCAGAGATAAACACAACCGGTATTCCCGTTATCTGCAACCAAAATATTATGATTCTCATCACTCAGGACAAAAGAAGAAACAAGAACTAACAAAAGATCAAACTACCTGAGGAATAACTGTCTGCACTTCAATGGGAACAGCTTCTTTGATTTTCTTGTACATCTCAGAGTTTTGTTTCCCTCTTAGACAGTCCATTTTATTAACGATAACGACTAGACCACGTCCTTCTTCTACAGCGCGTCTAGCTATAACTACTTCTGAATGTGTCATACTGCTTTTAGCTTTTATGATCTGGAGATTGCCAATACAAAACATACGGTAAGCATCTATTGATTTTCTTTTTCGTTCTTTCATAGTTGTGCAAAACACACGAATCAGGAAAGTATGTGTGTATATGACAAACCTCTTCAGCATCGAGAACTAA
This sequence comes from Kernera saxatilis, assembly GCA_900406395.1. Lineage (NCBI taxonomy): Eukaryota > Viridiplantae > Streptophyta > Magnoliopsida > Brassicales > Brassicaceae > Kernera > Kernera saxatilis. Next base: position 58,023 of record OVAY01000125.1, read on the forward strand.
AGCGATAACATGTGCCCGCATCAGACTCTTTCTTGATTGCATGATACTTAAAGACGCTGGTCCTTTGTCTCTCTCTGTTCTCTCCAACCAACCAGCAGTGTCGACCTTAACAAATACGCATAAACACCAAACGAAGCGACTAAGATTAAAAGGTTGTCCCAAACAATAGCTGGTGTATGAGAACAAGAAAAATCAGAATACTAAACGTACCAGATAAACGGTCCTACCCTGAAACTCGAACTGAACTCTTACAGCATCTCTAGTGAGACCAGCTTCTGGACCCACCAACACCCGCTCTTCTTCCAATAATGCATTGAGCAATGTTGATTTCCCAACATTAGGCCTACCTACAATAGCTAACTGCAATGGCAACTTGGACTCGTCGATTTCATCAGAGAGATTCTCATCACTTGGAACATCATCTTGACTGCACCTATCTAATATAAGACTATGAGGTTCAGTAAAGAGAGAAAATCAAGGAAGCAGCTTCTGTTAAGTTTTTCTTTGATACGAGTTTAGATGGGTTTTATTACCGTTTAACGTTTCGAGCATGTAATCCTCTAGTAAAGGATGGAGAACTTCGNTCAGCTGATATAGCAGTAGGCTCACCAAATCCCAGCGCAAGGGCCTCTGAAGATACTTCAGCAAGAGATTCACCAAGTGATTCCGCTTTATTCATTACTACTATAGGCTTAATCTGTGGAGCATGCTTTCTAAGCCATTTACCAACCTCTAAATCCAATGGATGCAACCCCGCCCTACAAAAACATGAACACGACAACAGAATTTCAAAAAAAACCAAAAGACACTACTAGCATTAGATTAGTTGATTGCAACTTGAGTCTAAAAATCTCACCTCACATCGATAATAAGAACCGCAAATTGAGTCCTTGCTAGCACGTTAGCCGTCATAGCTGTGGTTCTACCAAGAATAGTACCCGAAGAAACTTCAGTCTCTATACCAGCAGAGTCCAACACATTGAACCTCAAATCACCTAATTTGGCAATCCCTTCTCTTATATCCCTTGTTACATGATCATCTGGAGTGTTGTAAACAAGAGCCTCCCTCCTTCGAATCAATCTGAACAACAACAACAACACAATAACTCAAATCCACAACAATATATTCATCTCAAACTCATAAAAACGTATAAACTTCCAAACTAACCGGTTATACAAGGCAGATTTTCCAACATTTGGCCGGCCAATAATCATCACGGTGGGTAGTAGCTTCGCATCAATCTTGGTGAAGTCGATTGGTTTCTTGTAAACAACCATTGGCTTCTTCTTATCCACAGTTCCAACATTTAAGCTCTCACAAGAAACATCTTCGGTATCAATGGTATTTCCGAGATTCGAGTCCAATACTCCGTTCAAGGAAACAGAGCAAAATCCATTTGTGGGTCTAACTAAGCAAGTATGATTCAACTCCGGGATGAAATTACCGGTTATAACACTTCCTGAGGAGAGAGAGAGAGAAACAAGTTAAGAAGAAGGAACGAATTTGGATTCAGCGAAAAAGAAATCAATTTTTTTTATTACCTAAAGATGAAAATTTGCAGCGATTGTGAGCAGTGCTCTGCCATTGGGAGTGAAATTGGCGAGAATAAGTGCATCTAAAGTAGAACCCAAGACCCAACTGATTCTTTCGAGCTGAGATTGCTCGAACCAGTGACTGAGACATCGCAGCAGCCGGCAATAAATTCCGGCTAAAGCTTGAGGCTTTGCATTTGGTGCATTTCTTCAGGAGAGAAAGGGTTTATAAAATTGATCTGAGAATTCAATTAGGAAAATCGAAAATGAGAGAGAAAATTATGATTTATGAAACTGTTGAACACCAATGAGCTAAAACCCTAAACCTTGTTCACCCATAAAACTTGAGATGAGACGACGGCTGAAGAATCTTGACGGTGCCCATTCGGGTTCGGTTCGATGTGTTGACCCGAAATATTTTCGGTTTTGGATCGGTTCGGGTATTTGTTACCCGAAATGCATACAATACCCGAATCTTCCTAAATACTCGAAAATCTGAAGAAAAAAAACATATAGAAGTGACAACATATTAAAATTGAACAATCTTGTAAACAAATACCAAATTTCAAAGAATATTACACACAAACTCATACTAGACAGAGATTGCAAAGAGAAAAAACAGAGAGATAGAGACAAAGAGACAAAGAGACAAAGAGAAACAGAGCTTAACATAGAGAAAGAAGACGCAGGAAGATGTCAAAACTTCAAAATCAATCTATAGATGAAAAATGGCTAATGGCAATTGCCACAGTCATGAGCTATCTAGGAAAACAATTTGCCTACAGCTACGTTAAATAAGATAAAAATCAAAACTTCAGAAAAATCTCAGCTTCAAAGCTCAATCTCAAAGCAAAGCATAGAAAATGTGAAAGTGGAGTATAGAAGGCTATATATTTTCGGGTTGGTTCGGTTACTATTCGGGTATCGGGTATGAACCGAGCCGAACCCCGAAGTACCAATCATGTAATATCCGATATGGCAGAACTGAACCCGATCCGAACCGTTTTTTTCAGGTCGGGTTTGGGTTCGGTTTTTAAGGGAGGCACAGAAATGTGTAGGGTTTTTCTCTCGCTTTCAAACATCCACCACCACCAATTTCCCGCATCTCTCTCTCTCTCAGGTACGCTTAAAGGAACTAGCTTCGACCTCGTTTACTATTTTTATCCTCCATGAAATCGAAACCCATTTGAAGTAATACGTGAAAGGAGGCGACTTTTTTGGAACAGGGTAATAACTATACTGTAAAATTGTCAATTTCAATTGTGATTCGAGTTCGTGACCATGGCGAGAGGCGTAGCTGGAGTTTTGCGTAGAGCTTATACTTCGAGAGTTAGGATTCTGTTATCGACCCGAATTTTGCATTCGTTTAGAGAAACTGATCGTAGAACTCTTGTTAATCCCACGACCCGGTTCTCTTCGGATAATCCGGTTCGGGTTCAGCTTCCATGGAATGATTACAGATTTGGGAGCTTTGGGTTTAGTAAAGTTAGGGGCTTTTCGTCTACTGTGGATAATAACGGTGACAATGATGAATCTGATATGGAAGATTGTGAAGAAAGTCTTGGTTCTGAGAGTGAGGATTATGATGAGGAAGGTGTAATTAATGAACTTGGGGATGTAGATGAAAGCTTGATGAATGATTCAGCGGTTTCTGAGACGGATGGGATTGGTAATAGTGTTGCAGAGAGTAGCGAGGCTGCTCGTGCTTTAAACGCTCGGTATCATGATCCTGTGGAACTATATAGAGAGCTTAGGCAAAGTGAAGTGCGTTCTAAGCTTCAGCGTAGTGAATGGGATACCTTACATGAGATCTTCGGGTATTTTGCACAGTCGGGATGGGCAGCTAATCAGGCTCTTGCGATCTATATCGGGAAATCGTTTTTCCCAACTGCTGTTACCAAATTCCGGGACTTCTTCTTTGAGAAATGTAAAATCGAGGTTGTTCAGGATATTGTTCGCGTTGGACCGACAGATGAAGCTGTTAAGTTTCTGTTCCCTGTGTTTGTTGAGTTCTGTATCGAAGAGTTTCCAGACGAGATCAAGCGTTTTAAGAGTATTGTTGAATCTGCAGACCTCACGAAACCCGCGACTTGGTTTCCTTTTGCTCGAGCTATGAAGCGTAAAATAGTTTACCATTGTGGACCAACCAATAGTGGCAAGACGTACAATGCTTTGCAGCGGTTTATGGAAGCTAAGAACGGATTGTATTGCAGCCCTCTTAGGTTATTAGCCATGGAAGTTTTCGATAAGGTAAATGCTTTAGGGATTTACTGTAGCCTCTTGACTGGACAAGAGAAGAAACATGTTCCGTTCTCAAAACATGTTTCTTGTACGGTTGAAATGGTGTCTACAGATGAGTTATATGAAGTGGCTGTGATTGATGAAATACAAATGATGGCGGATCCTAGTAGAGGTCACGCTTGGACAAAAGCTTTGCTCGGATTAAAAGCCGATGAGATTCATCTGTGCGGAGACCCGAGTGTTTTGGAGATTGTGCGTAAGATGTGTGCTGATACAGGGGACGAGTTAGTTGAAGAGCATTACGAGAGGTTCAAACCGTTAGTTGTGGAGGGTAAGACCTTATTAGGAGATCTTCAAAACGTTAAGTCGGGTGATTGTGTTGTTGCGTTCTCTAGAAGAGAGATATTTGAAGTTAAAATGGCTATCGAGAAACATACAAACCATCGTTGCTGTGTTATTTACGGTGCATTGCCTCCTGAGACAAGGAGACAGCAAGCGAATCTCTTTAACGATCAAGAAAACGAGTATGATGTTTTGGTTGCTAGTGATGCTGTTGGAATGGGATTGAATCTTAACATAAGACGGGTTGTGTTCTACAGTTTGAGCAAGTATAACGGTGATAAGATCGTTCCAGTTCCAGCTTCACAAGTGAAACAGATTGCTGGGAGAGCTGGAAGGAGAGGAAGCCGTTATCCAGATGGACTCACAACGACATTACACTTGGAAGATCTAAACTATCTTATCGAGTGTTTGCAACAACCGTTTGATGAAGTTAAAAAAGTCGGTCTTTTCCCTTTCTTTGAACAGATTGAGCTCTTCGCTGCAAAAGTTCCCGATATGGCCTTTTCGAAGCTCTTAGAACATTTTGGGAAACACTGCAGGCTCGACGGTTCTTACTTCTTGTGTCGTCATGATCATGTCAAGAAAGTAGCAAACATGTTGGAGAAAGTACAAGGGTTGTCTCTAGAAGACCGGTTTAACTTCTGTTTTGCACCGGTTAATATCAGGAATCCGAAAGCCATGTACCATTTATATCGGTTCGCTTCAACTTATAGCCAAGACATGCCGGTTAATGTAGCGATGGGGATGCCAAAGGGTTCTGCTAGGAACGATACCGAGCTGTTGGATTTGGAGAGTAGACACCAAGTTTTGTCTATGTATCTTTGGTTGTCTAATCAATTTGAAGAGAAGAATTTTCCATTTGTGGAGAAAGTTGAAGCAATGGCGACAAATATTGCAGAGTTGTTAGGTGAATCTTTGACTAAAGCTTCTTGGAAGATGGAGACGAAAGAAGAGGTAATGAAGGGTCAAAAGAAGGAAGATAGAGGATATGAAAGACCAGCTTCACTAATCAAGTTAGTTAATAAGTAAGCAATTTCAAGATTGTGTGTGTTTGAGAATCTTTAGAAACTTTGGCTAAGAGTTTTGTGTGTTGTTTTCAGGAGGAAAGAAGAAAAATTTGGTGTGATGGAGAATACCAAGAATTTAGCTACATAGTGATTTTGATGGTTAATTAGTTATTTGTTTAGCAAAAGTATAATAATTTTTCTTCATTTTTGATTAGAGTGGAGATTTTTCTTTCAGTTGTGTCTTTAGTTTCTTCTTATGCAATGTCGGAAGAGACAAAGAGTCTTGGAAAGACGTTTCTATTACTGTTTGTAAATTAAGTGTAACAATTTAAAGATTATATTAGCGTTCAAGGCGTTATTCTTTGTCATTTTGTTTGCTTATTCAAGTTAAAACAGGCAAAGATTGACATAAAACCAGAGAATTTAATCTTACAATTATGCTATATAATAAATTTATCAAAACTATTACAAAGATTTATTCGTTACTAATAAGTAGGCCTGGGCATTCGGGTACTCGGATCGGATTCGAGTCTTTCGAGTATAGAAATATATGTCTCATTTGGGTATTTTAAATTTTCGGTTCGGTTTCGGTTCGGTTCCTCTCGGGTTCGGGTCGGTTCTCGGATTTATCCTGCAAACTGATAAAGAATCCAAAAATTTTCAGGTGCAAATACTTTATATCTAAATTTATCTAAAAAATACTCTAAATATCCAAAATACCCAAAAAAATTATACTTGTATCGCTCAAATATATCCAAATATACCCAAATTATCCGACAGTACCCGAAATACCCGAAAAAATTGTATTTATATCATCTAAATCAACCCAAGTTACCCGAAGTACTCGAAAAAATTATAATTTTGGATATTTGGATTATTACAAATACAAATATTACTAATATTTTTTGGGTATATACATACATTTCGGATATGTTCGGTTCTCGGGTCGGATCCATTCGGGTTCGGATCTTTCGAGTATAGAGACATAGGTCCAGTTCGTATATTTGGTTGGTTCGGTTCTGTTCGGTTCCTCTTTTTAGGATCGGTTCGATTCGGGTTTTGAGTTTCAGTTTTTATGTCCATGCCTACTAATAAGGTTGTAATTTTAAGAAAATTTTTTTTTATACGGAGGTATTTGAGCCATAACATACAAACATTTGCTAATTTTTTTCTTTTCTTTTGACAGCAAAAAGATTTGCTAATTTGATTGTTTAGTAATTTTTTTAATTTTTTTTAGAAAAACAAATTTATTGAAAGACGTCAATGAGGAAGCCCAATGGGCCAACCTAAACGTGATAAAGCCCAAACAAAAAATGACTCATCAAGCCTTATAGCCGCGTTAGGTTTTACATAGTTGTAATATAAAAAGGAAACGATCATTCTTCCTCTTCTTCGTCGCGATCGTCTCTCGTCTTTGTTTGAGCAGCAACCATGGTGCAAGTCAGATTCTACCGCAACTGTGAGCTCTCTTCACTCCATCTTCTATTATCAATTCTGATAAAATTTCTTACCTTTTAATATTTTTTTTCGAAAATAGTTTCTTTCTCCAAACTGAATTTCGATTCACAGACTCTAATTACTAAAGCATAAATTTTAATCCGTGATTTAGATCATCTGGGTATTATTTGGTTTTGATTTACTTAGCTATTGGATAATTGTTTCTGTTATTCGTTTTGATTATCTCAACACTGTTCAAATGTTTCACTTTTTGTTTCACAGTAGCGACTCAATTTTCGTATATAATCGCGTTTAATGAAAAGGATCATTGAGATTATCGATACATGCAAAGAGAGAACATTGTTTTTTTTTTGGTACTCTGTTTTCGTGCTCTGTTTTTTTTTGAAGATTTGATTTGTTAATGGTGAGTTTTGATTTTTTTCAGATGGGAAAACATTCAAGAAGCCTCGTCGTCCTTACGAGAAGGAGCGTCTTGATGCTGAGCTAAAGCTTGTCGGAGAATACGGTCTTCGTTGCAAGAGAGAGCTGTGGAGGGTTCAATACACACTTAGCCGTATCCGTAATGCTGCAAGAGACCTTCTCACTCTTGATGAGAAGAACCCTCGTAGGATCTTTGAAGGTGAAGCTCTTCTTAGGAAGATGAACAGACTAGGGCTTCTTGAAGAAAGCCAGAACAAGCTCGATTACGTTCTTGCTTTGACTGTCGAGAATTTCCTTGAACGACGTCTCCAGACCATTGTTTTCAAGTCCGGTATGGCCAAGTCCATTCACCATGCTCGTGTCCTTATCCGACAAAGGCACATCAGGTAATCAAAACTTCGTTTACTAAATTGTGACTTTTGAAATTGGTATAATGTAGGGAATAACATTCAATTGTGTCAATGCTTATCTGTTTTGTCTGCTTCACGATTATAGAATCGTGCTTTTGAATCATGTAGAATCTTGGTTAGATCCTTCTAATTTGTCACAGTTCACAGCTGTAAAAATGAACTCAATTGTGTTAAGGCTTTATCTGTTTTTTTCCTGCTACAAAATTAGCCTTTGTCACATTTCACAGCTCTAAATCTTGTGTGTTAAAAGCGTATAGGTAATGTATTTTGAATTGGTATCATCTTTGGAACAGCATTTCAAACTCAATTTTGTTGAGGCTTATCGGTTTTTTCTTGCTTGACTCGGGTAGAATCTTGGGTGGATCCTTCCAATTACAAAAACTGATTATTGATTGACCTAATGGTTTTCGATTTCGTTTAGGGTTGGGAGACAACTGGTGAACATTCCATCATTCTTGGTGAAAGTGGACTCGCAGAAACACATAGACTTTTCTCTAACCAGTCCATTCGGTGGTGGTCGACCTGGAAGAGTGAAGAGAAGGAACGAGAAAGCTGGAGCCAAGAAAGCTGCTGGTGGTGATGGAGATGAGGATGATGAAGAGTGAAAGTACCAAACCCTAAAACCCTTTATTAGATTTTAAAAACACTACCTAAACCTATCAATATGCTTATAGTTTGTCACTTTTTTGTTTTGGTGAGATGTTTGGTTTATTAGTTATCTTAACTAGTAGAAGTAAGTGAAGTGTGGTGGTTTGGAGTTTTTATGTTATTGTGTTTTTGCGATAATATTTTGTGTTCTTGAACCATGTCACAGTTTTGGATCTTTGCTTCTTACAAGATAGTAGTGAATATTTTTTTCCTGTTTCTTTGCATGCAAGCAACAAGCTTTTTCATCAATCTTCTTAATGTCTTTTCTCTGCTATTAAGATCTTTATCCTCATTGAGATCAAAGTTTGGGATCGTTGTCTCCTCCATCTCTTTTTAGTGAATAAAAAAACCCAAAAATATTTAGAAAATATGATATATTTGCTCCTATTGTAATGATTTGCCTTCTTTCAGACAAATCCATCGGAGATTCGGAGGCATGAAAAGATGTCAAGAGGCCAATAAAAAACCAATAAATCAAATATTTTTGTAGCTAAGATTTTAAACAAACTTTTTGTACGATTTATTCCAATATATTATATATTGCATAAGAGACCAAAGCATCACGGTTTTTTTCTTTAAGAGATTATTTATTGTGATCATATAATCATTAGTTTTACGTTCTGATTTGGAGTACCGCTCAAAATTTGTGTGATTAACATTGTATATTGGTAAACAACGATAAAATAAAATAAAAATTTCTTACAATAATGCAACATAGTCGAATCGAATAATGATCTAAAAACTTCTTTTATTTTTTTTCACGAATTCGTCTAACCCCATGAGCTATGGAGTAAAAAAATACAAAGGGATTGGTGTCTCAGAACGAACGGTTACCAAAGTCTCAGCCATTCTCTAGAGGACTAACATTGTGTGATCAAGTCATGCATCTCTTGAAATTTTAAGCTTTTTCAAGAGCTAAAATATAAAAATATAGTTTACGAATCGGAAACTTGGGTATTTGCTCGGATCTCATAAAGGGAAACGAAGTTGGTCATGGTAATTTTGCCCACCCCATTTGGATATGGTCAGATTCTAGAGTGGTATAATTTCCGATCTAAGGGCTAAAGACGATAAGTCGATAAGGATATAATGAATAAGTGTAGATATTGAAGCTTTTTGTTGTCGAGGAGATTCTCATTGTTTTGCAGAAGACAATGCAAAGCATCATTGTGTAATTATGAGAACAAATTGGTTAAAGGGGACCATATATAGTTTATCAAAAAAAAAAGGGGACCATATATATATATATATATATACCTGGACCATAATGTGTTACGTCTTCATTATTATTAAAAGTTGGTACCAAATCTGGAAAAGTATACCGGTGAAAAATCCATATCTTCGTCTCGATGATATTATACTATCTTTTACTCTCTTTAACATGTTCTATCAGTCAAACCCTAAAATCTTAAATGACTTTTTAAACAAGTGAACGAGTTAATCCCTAGAATCACATGCACTGACTTTTTGGGGCTTAACTGGTGAACAAGTTAAAAGTACATTTTTATTTTGTATCATAATTAAGTTTTACTCTAGACTCCCTATTTTACGCTAATCAAAAGGAATATGGAAGAATTCTTTTTGTAACTTTGTTTAATTGGAAAGCACAAAAGGATTCTTCAAAATTTATGAGGAAAAATGTTTTAGTTGTCTTTTTTTTTTTTCCTTACTAAATTCCACTAGTTCAGTTACTCTACAAAATGCACTAGCCAGAGCCTTAGAGTAACATCCTAGTAATGGAAACCACATATAACACTCTCGTCTTCATATTCTAATTTTAGTACTTGCTTGTATTATTAGTTTTGAAAATGTTGGATTATATAGTGGTAATGAAAAACTAGTCAGATTATTTTATCCACAAAAAAAAAAGCTCTCGTCTCAGCTCGTTACTCATTTTTTTTTCCCTCAATCTCACTTTTTATAGTCAATGAGAACCATTTTCTTCCGACAAAAGTGCTCCAAAAATAGAATACTACATTGTGGACTATATCATGGTGTAGAATTAAAACAATTAAAAAATGATTTTTTTGAATCGTTCGACTCGTTAACTAATCAAACGGTCATATGATTTGAGCGTCATAAAGACATTGAGAAACATTATATTGATGTTCCAAACATTATAAGCAAAACATTTTGGGTATGAACACACTATGCGGTCCAGATGTTTTATTTGTGGTGAGACTGCGAAAACTCTTTATCAAGAGATCTGTTCATCCGTTGAATTAGTTGGACGTTCAGCGAAATTGGAAACATTTTGAATCAAAAATATAGGAAGTATCTTTATCAACCATAACACAAATTCAGACACAAATTCAGATGCACAAGCCCAAGATCAAAAGAAGAAGGAAATTGTATTACAGCCCAATAGGCCCATTGCTGAACAGCCGTCAAACTCAGCTAACGGTAACAAAAGCAGAGCAGCTTTATCACACACAATGCGTGATCGTATCTCCGTACCACCAGCTCATCAAATCTCACTGAGCAACCATTTTGACGTCCTCGGATCCAACGCCATCATGTGCTCCTAGTGACACATGTCACCTATTGATATGTTGCTATTTCCTTTAAAGACTCTACTGATGTAATCGTTTCTCATTAAGAAAAATAATACAGAAATTATCTTCTTCTTCATCAAGCTTTTCTTAAAGCTTTCATGGTATCAGAGCCATGGAAGGCTCTTCAGATCCTGCTCCTACTCTGACTATTTCTCAATGTGTTACCTTAAAACTCAACGAGAAAAACTATTTGTTATGGAAGCTGCAGTTTGAGCAGTTTCTCTCAAGCCAGATGCTACTTGGCTTTGTCACTGGGTCCACGCCTCGCCCTCCGTCCACTACAACCGTTCGTAGCGGAGACCAGACGACAGAGCAACCGAATCCAGCGTTTGCCAAATGGATTCATCTGGACCAACTTGTCATGGCATGGCTCTTTGGATCTCTCTCCGAAGGCGCACTGAAATCTGTCTATGGTCTTCATTCATCTCAAGAGGTTTGGCTTTCTTTAGCAAAGAAATTTAATCGTGTCTCTGCTACTAGGAAACTAGATCTCCAAAGGAAAATACAAAATACTAAAAAGCTGCAACAAACCATGCCTGCATATTTAGCTGAAATCAAAACTCTCTATGACCAGTTAGACTCCATAGGCTCTCCTATCTCTGAGAATGAAAAGATTTATGGGGTTATGGATGGTTTAGGAAAAGAGTATGAGTCCATTTGCACTGTCATTGAAAACTCTGTTGATCAAAATAATGGAATCTGTTTTGAGGATGTTGCTTTCAAGCTCATCGGTTTTGATGATAAGCTTCAAGCTTATGACTCGTCACCTGAAGTTTCACCTCACGTTGCCTTTCACGCTGATAGAGGAGGGTATTCCAACTCTTACAACTCTCAGAGAGGTGGATACTTTAACCGAGGACGTGGTAACAACAGAGGTAACTATAGAGGAAGAGGTTCCTATTCGACTCAGGGTCAGGGTTTCCATCAACAATTCCCAGCTAGTTCTGACTCCACTTCACGACCAACATGTCAGATTTGTGGGAAGTATGGTCACTCTGCCTTCAAGTGTTACAACAGATATGATCCTGACTATCAAGCTCCTGAGCTTCCGAGTGCTTTAGCTGCCGTGAAAATCTCAGATCAGGATCACTCTTCTGGTCACGAGTGGTATCCAGATACTGGTGCATCGGCACATATCACTCATTCCACATCTCAGCTTCAGAATGCACAGTCATATGCAGGAAATGACTCAGTGATAGTTGGAAATGGGGAATTTCTTCCTATCACCCACATCGGATCAGTTGCTTTGTCTACGAATCAAGGTACCTTACCCTTAGAGGATGTCTTGGTGTGCCCGGGCATCACTAAGTCCCTATTATCTGTCTCAAAGTTAACTTCTGATTATCCCTGTAAATTCTCATTCGACTCTGATTATGTTCGTGTGAAGGACAAACGGACAAAGCAAGTTCTCACCCAAGGACGCAGACATAACGATCTGTACGTGTTGGAGAATCCAAAGTTTATGGCCTACCACTCAACAAGACAACAAAGTGCAAGTTCAGAAGTATGGCACCAAAGAATTGGTCATCCCAGTGATGAGATTCTTCAACATCTCTCAAGAAACAAAGCTATTGTAATGAATAAGACAAGCTCACGCATGTGTGATGCTTGTCAGTTGGGAAAAACTTGTAGACTTCCCTTCTCTCAGTCTGATTTTGTGGCAACACGACCTCTAGAACGCATCCACTGTGATCTATGGGGACCAACTCCAGTTGTTTCAACTCAGGGTTTTCGGTTTTATGTCATCTTTATCGATAATTACTCACGATTCACATGGTTCTATCCTCTTAAACACAAATCAGATTTCTATAGTGTGTTTCTTCTGTTTCAAAAATTGGTCAAAACACAATTACAGCAGAAATTAGCTATGTTTCAATGTGATGGAGGGGGTGAGTTTATCAGCAACAAGTTTGTCACTCATCTAGCTACTTGCGGCATCAAACAACTGGTCTCTTGTCCTTATACGCCCCAACAAAATGGCTTAGCTGAACGAAAACATAGGCACTTGACTGAACTTGGCTTGTCGATGATGTTTCAAAGTAAGGTTCCCCAAAATCTGTGGGTTGAAGCCTTCTTCTCTGCAAACTTTCTTGGGAATCTTCTGCCATCTTCAGTACTATCTGCTCATCAAAGCCCTTATGAGAAACTATTTGGCAAACCCCCGATATATACAGCTCTCAGAGTTTTTGGATGCAGCTGCTATCCGTATCTTCGACCCTATGCAGCCAACAAATTTGATCCACGATCTCTTCGTTGTGTGTTTCTCGGTTACAATGAAAAATATAAAGGATACAGATGTCTACATCCTCCAACCGGAAAAGTATACATCAATCTCCACGTGCTGTTCTCTGAGCAACACTTTCCCTATCAAGATGAATACAAGGGTTTTCTCTCTGAATCTACTACACCATTACTTGCTGCTTGGCATTCAGGCGTCTTCCAATGTACACAACTTCCTCCAGCCCTTGATATTGCCTCATCTTCCACAGAAACTACAGAAATTGAAGAACCTGCAATACATGTGTTTGAACAGCCTCATGTCATCACAAACAATGAAGTGTTAGTGCCTCTTACTGGTATGTCTACCGAAACTGAATTGGAGAGTTCTGAGTGTACGACAGGCTCCGATCCTGCTTCTATAGGCAACAGCTCTCCACATTCAGCTGACGGGACAGACACTCTAGTTGAAGCACAAACGGATGCTCCTCTCGTCACATAAACAAATTTTCCACCTCAGTCAACAACTTCTACACATTTAATGAACACAAGAGCTAAGTCAGGTATTGTGAAACCCAACCCAAAATATGTCTTACTCACAGTCAAGGATAACTACCCTGAACCCAAAACCGTCAAGTCAGCATTGAAAGATCCGGGTTGGAATAGTGCAATGGTAGAAGAAATGGACAATATGCATGAAACAAAGACTTGGGATCTGGTTCCTCCTGATTTGGCTGATAATATTTTGGGGAACAGGTGGATTTTTCGAACCAAATTGAATTCAAATGGAACCTTAGACAGACTGAGAGGTCGTCTTGTTGCAAAGGGCTATGACCAAGATGAAGGAATAGATTTTGTCGAAACTTTCAGTCCTGTAGTACGTACTGCTACTGTAAGATCAGTTCTTCATGTGGCTGTTACGCGAAGATGGAACATCAAACAATTAGATGTTAAGAATGCTTTCTTGCATGGTGACTTAAAAGAAACTGTTTTCATGACTCAACTAGTGGGCTTTGAAGATCCTCATAGACCAGATTTTGTCTGCAAACTCAACAAAGCTATTTATGGACTCAAACAAGCACCATGTGCTTGGTTTGACAAATTTAGCTCATTTCTTCTCATTTTTGGATTCATTTGCAGCATCCCTGATCCGTCCCTCTTTGTTTATATCTGAGACAAAAAGGTAATGTATCTGCTTCTATACGTTGATGACATGGTGCTCACAGGGAATGATGATGATTTGATACAACAACTATTGGTCAAGCTCAATACATAGTTTCGGATGAAAGACATGGGTCCTCTCTCCTACTTTCTTGGCATTCAGGCACATTTTCACCAAGATGGTCTCTTTCTCAATCAGGAAAAGTATACAAGGGATCTTCTTGAAGTTGCAGGAATGTCAGATTGTGCACCTATGCCTACTCCCTTACCTCTGCAGCTAGCTAAGGTCTCTGGACAACATCAATTCTTCTCCGATCCCACGTATTTCAGAAGCCTAGCTGGTAAGTTACAATATCTCACCCTGACAAGACCAGATATACAATTTGCAGTTAATTATGTGTGTCCGAAGATGCATCAACCAACATATGCCGATTTCAATTTACTAAAACGCATACTCAGATATCTGAAAGGAACGATTCAGATGGGAGTTGATATCACTGCTGACACAGATTCAACTCTCTGAGCATACAGTGATAGTGATTGGGCCGGGTGTCATGAAACAAGAAGATCAACTGGCGGTTTTTGTACATTTCTAGGCACCAATGTCATCTCATGGTCTGCAAAAAGACATCCTACAGTGTCTCGGTCATCTACCGAAGCTGAGTATCGAACAATGTCCATTGCTGCTACGGAACTCAAGTGGATTTCGTCTTTACTTGAAACCCTTGGTCTTCCTCAACCAGAGACACCTGAACTGTACTGTGACAATCTCTCAACTGTTTATCTGACTGCAAATCCAGCTCTGCATTCAAGGTCCAAACATTTTGATACTGATTTTCACTTTGTGCGGGAGCGTGTTGCTCATGGTGCTCTCATTGTCAAGCAAATTCCAGCAGCTCTTCAATTGGCTGACATTTTCACGAAGTCTCTTCCACAGGAGCCATTCTACTCCTTAAGATTCAAACTTGGTGTCGACTCTCCACCCGACACGAGTTTGAGGGGGTGTATCAACCATAACACAAATTCAGACACAAATTCAGATGCACAGGCCCAAGATCAGAAGAAGAAGGAAACTGTATTACAGCCAATAGGCCCATTGCTGAACAGCCGTCAAACTCAGCTAACGGTAACAAAAGCAGAACAGTTTTATCACACACAACGCGTGATCGTATCTCCGTACCACCAGCTCATCAAATCTCACTGAGCAACCGTTTTGACGTCCTCGGATCCAACGCCATCATGTGCTCCTAGTGACACATGTCACCTATTGATATGTTGCTATTTTCTTTAAAGACTCTACTGATGTAATCGTTTCTCATTAAAAAATGTAATACATAAATTATCTTCTTCTTCATCAAGCTTTTTTTAAAGCTTTCAATCTTAACCTAATGTTTGTTGTCTATTACGAAGTGATCAAATATTTATGCATAATTGAATAATTCATATCTTAGAACATAGAATAGAAGATGCCGTTTTGATGATTTTTTTTTTTTTCAATGTTATTTTATTTCACTGCGATGATATGATTGGTAGGTGCTATTAATGCACATTTTCGTACTATAGTGTTTTCGCTATTTATTGAAAAATAAATTCTCATCTATTTCCTAAACTAATTTTTATGAGTGGTTACAAATTACGTACTTATTTTAACCAGTCGTTCATTTCCACATGATTAGTCGTTTATTTACAACATGTTTGTAAATAGGTGAACTAATTGCGAAAAGAGTAAGACACAAAAACATTGTGGAGCCTATGAGACCAAACATTTAGTACCCGAACCCACATGGACTAACATGTAAAATCACCCTTTTTAATTTATTATAATATGGTCGATTTCTTTAATAATCTTGTATATATAAAGCAAACACACACCAACACACTTAAATTTCTATATACTTGTGTTCACATATATAATGCTCTCTTCAATTATGTGCATTATTGATATAAAAAGTATATGCATTATTTTAAGAAAATCACATGAATTAAAGTTTTCGTTTAATATCTGTGGTGGATAAATCATAGAAACATATATAGTGTACTTATGTTATGGTTGTATAATCCACATATTATTCTCTTATCAGTGTGAATTTCTTGGCAGATTATATCGATTAGAGTAAATGAAAAAAACAAAAAAAACGACGAGGAATATTAATCTTTTATATAACTAAGAAGTGTTTTTGATAAACAACATTTCTTTTGTAAAAAATTACAATTCATGACATGTTAACGTGTTGTAAAGAGAACATTCTTAGATTTTTTTTGTTATTTGTTGGTTGAAATTTTTTTTTTATCAATTTAATCTTTCGTTTGCAAGTCTTTACTAAACATGGCATTGAACTACTAATCTACTATTAACATGCACTGTAGTAATAAATTAATATACCATACAAATGAAATAGTTAGGGGAGAATTAGGGATCTCGATATTTATATTCTTTTCCAATAATAATAATAATATATATGTTCACGCAAATAATTATATTTTCGAGTGTTACATACTTGTCGGATCTTTATTAATAATGTTATTGGAGAACAAGATATCTTAAAAGTTTGATTTTATGGACCCAAAGGCAGCATGTAGCACGAGACATTGGTGTAACACGTGTCATAGTCGATGATGTAATGAGATTTTTTCTTTAATTAATACTCAACCAATAATGGACCAATCCATCTCAATTCTTAAAATAAGTTATATGAATGAGACATGCGTTTTTTTTTTTTTTTATCAATTTCAAAATCAAAATTTAGTTAAATATATATATATATATAGCTAGTTTAGTCAAAGAGTAAGTGTACGAAGAAGTTGAAAATAATTGCTTTGATTAATACCAAAATATGTCTATCTAAATTTAATAGTAGACTAGTTAGTTAAAAGCTTGTTAAACAGTTAAACAAGTTGTTAATTAGGTAGTTAGTAACACTTGTTTATATAAAAAAGAAAAGCTATATACTGTTCATTCCTCAGTTAATCATTTTTTGTATCTTCTCGTTTTTGGAGAATCATGTCGAAGCTGTGAATCCTGTGATAGTTAAATTAAAAACCAATCAAGATGTCTCTTTTTAAGCATTTAATATGGCTCTCACGCTTTTTTAAAAGTTGATTTTTGTTTTATATTTGCTATATTTTTGTAATATGAACTGTCTATATATTTTTTCTTAAAATATCAATACATCATATTTTGAATGTGAGGTGAAGCTATATATGGCTAATTAGCAGCAATCAATATTCAATATCGATTGTCAGTGTTCTTTAACAAAAATTTAGCAGCAAATAATCAATGTTCCATATGATTATGAGTCACATATTTTGGTGTCTCCGGCTAAAAAGAAAAATAAAAATAAGTTTGAAAAGGTAGAATTTTAATTTGCTTCTCTCTATCCTCTTTGTTATACAAGTCTGATACTATTCTTTTATATATAAGAAAATCTAGTTATCTATGGAGACACTTACAAGATTACAGAAGACTATCAATAAATATACAAACCATGCACACACACATATTGTGAATAAAAATTTGGGGTGATCCAAATATTGCCTATTTTTTTACGACTGATCGACTTTTGCATTCGAGATGAACGAGTTGGCCGATTTTTGTGAGTTCTTTCCAAACTTCGGTCGCACCCATCAACCGAGAGAACGAAACATCAAAATGGATATGCTAATTTAGAATATCCAAACCAACTGGTGGTGCTCTAGTGGTTTCCACTTGAGGAAAAATTGTTATGGTGGTTTATACCAAAAATCGATTCTCTTCAAATATGAAATTATCTAAATCATTTCTATTTGGCCAGTTGGAATGATGTCATGTTTTACGTTCATTAGAAAATCATGTGAGTGAGCTACTCGACGGCTACACTCACCTAAAGAGATTAGTCGGATGATAAAAACTCGGATCACCCCTTGGTAATAAAAAAAAAATAAAAATATCTAGTAACGAAATTTAGTGTTTTTTATTGATATTTTTGTTCCTTATTAGTTGTTTGATGCTATGGATGTATTTGAATCATAAATGAAGTGTGTTTGTGGTAAAAAAAACATATTATGGATAAAAATTTGGTAAAATGTATTTAGTAAATTTTTCTAGAGACTGAAATTAATTACTCAGACCATAATATCAGAATAAATATGAATTCTAATGTTAGGAAATAATAAAGTAAGTCATTTAAATAGAAAAGTCATGTCATCACATGGTATTTGCCTTTTCGTGTCATTGATGAAGGGCCACAATGTTAGATCAGCATGAAACACTTATCTTAAATCCCATTGACCTTCATCAACCCCATCTCTGGGAACTCTTAGTTTCCTACACTTAACTAATCAAATCTCCTCCAACCATTCAACATATTTTACATATTACAACTTCTTTTACTCCCCAATAACAACTTCCTTTAGTAGCCACTTATTTATTTCTCCCATATAGGAAAATATATTAGTATAAGAATTTTTAATCTCTGTATTAATGAGGAATTACATTTAGTCGAGTGGTTTAATATCGTGCTGTCTCGATAGGAAAAGTATTTGTAGATCCGTTCTAGTCCTGATTTTTTTTTTTTATAATTAGAAAATTTTGGATCAAAAACACGACTAATCTTTGTGCTAACGAGTAAGTGTTTTTAGTTAAATGGTTGAATATCGTACTGCATAAATAGGATAAGTATTTTTAGACTCCGCTCTAGTCCTGGTTTTTTATTTTGTTTTGATAATCAGAAGATTTTGGATCAAAAACACGACTAATTTCTAGGAGTTGTAGAAAATCCGGATATACTTGTTATCTAAAACACGTACAATGATCAAGAATGATTGAAATCATAGTGAAAAAACTCTATTCCCACAATATTTTTGTATTATGATCCGTTATAGTCTCGCTTTGATGCAATATAAAGATATAAGGTTAGAAAATATGTGATACAAAAAATAAGAAAAAATTGATTTCGAAGATTTGTGGTTAAAGGGCATTCATACCTATCGCTTTCTTCCCCCGTGACATCATTGTCGAGGTTTATTGCTCTTCGTCTCTCTCTCTTGTGGTCCTTTGGCTTATTTAAATCTCTCTTATCACATTCTCAATTTCTTTATATTTTCAAGTGAATTCAAAACCCCAAAACACTCTCTTCATACTCTCTTCTCTATTTTCTTCTTGCTTTCCGTTTTTTCTTTCTTGTTGGTCTTTTCTTTTCAACTTAAAACCTTATCAAACCATAAAGGCTATATACCTACTTGCCACATAGCTTATCTCATTTCTCCTTTTCACTATTCCTCAATCTAGTGAGAGAGAGGGAGAGCTAGAGAAGAAACAAACAACTTAAGGGTCTTTTTTTGCCACATAGTAGAATATGTCTAACAGAAGATCAAGACAATCTTCAAGTGCTCCAAGGATCTCCGATGATCAAATGATCGACCTCGTTACTAAGCTCCGTCAGATTTTGCCTGAGATTGGCCAACGACGCCGTTCTGATAAGGTATCAAACATTTATAACGACCATTTAACATTATATCCTTCGTGTAAACCTCTTTATCAAATAAAAAGTTTTATTAAAAGATGAGAAGACATAAAATCAAACAAAAGAAAAAAGAAGTCGGAACTTTTTTACTATAACAATATTCACAACATTGTTTTCTTCCATATACATATAAACACATTTACTTACTTTTTCCATCAATATTCACAACATTGCATCGCCACGTATGTATCTACATACACATGCATGATGCATGCATGTGCATATATACACGATCATGACATATTCTAACTAATTAAATATATAAATAGGTGTCAGCGTCGAAGGTGTTGCAGGAGACATGCAACTACATAAGAAACTTGAACAGAGAAGTTGACAACCTCAGCGAGCGTTTGTCTCAGCTTCTCGAATCCGTCGACGAAGATAGCCCTGAAGCTGCCGTTATTAGAAGCTTACTCATGTAATCTTTTAATGAGCTCTATAATTATAATGTATTTGTAACCTAATCGTCCTTAATTATTATATGAACTTTTGAAGAAACGGGCTCGATCTTTAGGCCTCGAGTGGAGACCGAGAAGCAGCACGTACGGTTTTTACATTCAAGGAAAATAATACTGCACTTAGTTAATATTAAAGAACAAAATTGTACAAAACAAGAAAAATGAAGCGTGGCACAAAGAGTGAATGAAATTATAACCCCCACCACTTCTTTTTACCACGGCAAATATGAGGCATATATGTGCGGTTGTTATACTAATTTTTTTCGGTAAATTCAAAAAATTTACGAATTAATTTTGGCGATCGATATACTTGTGTCTCTTAAAAATATCGTTTCGATTATTTGAAGTATTAAAAAATAGTCAAAATTGGATAGTTAATATACTTGCACCGTAACTATATCATCACTATTAAATTGTAGTTTGTTCCATTCGTATCATGCTATTTGTTCTGCATGATTTGCTCGTTCCACCCATTTTTATCTTTTTTTTTAATTAGAACCGATGTTCGACTAAATTCTCCCAAAACAGATATAGCCATCGAGCGGTCAATTTACCAAGTTTTTAATTGGTGTAAAACGTGACACTATTTTGACTAACTAAGAACAGAAATTTTGATAATTCCACGTGTGACAAAATCCGATCCATGACCTAAACCAATATGACAATTTTTTTTCATTGGAAACTAGTATACTATTACCACTATGATATTCCACCCAATTTTTCTTTCAAATTAACAACAATTATTGTGATTAAAAAAAAAAATTTGCACGGTTCTTTCCACTGTTACTACTCAAATAAACGAATTTGGTCCCGTGGTCGCATTTAACTCCATAGTCAAAAGTCTCCGACATATATATGTGTAGCAGAACTGCATGAGTATAGGCTGTATAGCCATTAACAGGTTATGAACCTTTCTCTTTCTCTCTCACATCCATTATTAAAAAAAAAATCATGGGATGAAATTTGATGGAAAAGAATCTTTCTTTTTTCTCCCTAACAAAAAAAAACAGAGATTGTGATGTCTGAACTCGATTGTGTCAGTCAAGGACAGGAAAATTGCGAACATTTACTATTTGTATATAAAAAATTATTTTATATATTTATTTTGCGGTAAAAAGATCTAACCCTCAAAATAGACATAGAATCAAAAATAGCAGTTGAGGACAAAAAATAATATCAAATCCAAAACACCAGTTCTGGGGAAAAAAATATCTCAACTCGCACAAATTAAATATATGTAGAAAAATTTTAGTTTTGTTTTTACCAAAATACATGCCTCTATGATTTTAATAGTTATGAAAATAAAAAATTTAGTACAAAGAGATAAAATCAAACACATTTGTGAAAATCTGTCTGTGAGATAAGTAATAATTTTGATAAAATTTACATAAATCACGAAAATATTAATAGTTGAATTTTACATTCAACTGAGAACACTTGATGTGACGATATTAGTCGCGGCTTCAGTTGAGAAAGTAAAATTTGACTCACTTTTTTTTGGCATATACTCATTCTTAAATGTAGGCATAATATGCTGAAAGAAGATTAAACTTACACATGTTTTGCCCAAAACTTTTCTTGAACAAAAAAAAAAAATTACACATGTTTATTATAAGCATGTTTAACATTTATCGGACCTTTATTTATTATAAGACTCGAGGCAATGAACAATATATATTGTTAGTTTAGTTTGTATGAGTGTGAAAGATGGAAGGAAAGGGCCGGGGACAAGAAATCTAATTTTTTATTTTTAGAAATGTCCTCAGAAAAATAAAAATAAATCGAAACTTACTATAAAATATTGATTTCTACGTAAAACTAATACAAATCAAACTGGAAAAAGAACTGAATAAAATATATTTTTAAGTACTTCGGTTTTTTCGTATCTAAATTTAGTTTTTTTTTTCAGATTGGGCAAAACAAAACTAACCCACTCTTACTATTTAGAAATCTCCCATAGAAGAATTGTTTTTGTTTTGTTTTGTTTTGGTTTTGCTTTGGCATCACAAAAACACCCCATGATATATATTTATCAACATTTTAGTTTTAACCTAAAGTCTCCTTTCACTATAATCAGAATCACACTGTACAACAATACCTTCTCCAGCTTCAACACCAAAATCCTCAAAGCCCACAATAACCCAAAAAACGAAATTGATTCTTCTTCTTTGTCTCATACCTCCTAAGGCTAGTGAAGTAAAGTATCACTTTTGTCTTTTCCAAAAGTATGTGGAATTTGTAAATGTACAACATTTTCTTCTATCGTTGTATTGTTAGATCTTGACCGTCTGAGAATTGTATATATATATATATATAGAGCGAGAGAGCTTAAAGAAAAACGCTTGCCCATGTCCATATCTTAGAAGATCTAAGTTGCAGAAAGGAGAATAGATTCAGCAATGAGCCATTAAAAGAAATAGACACTCAAGTGGTACTTGGACACACATGCTCTGATATATTCCCACTAAAACTCCAATGACCACTCCTACTAGTGCCATATCCAAAACACACAAGCAACATTCAGAACACTCTTATCTAAAATCACAATTATCTTTTCCCACAGCTTGTACTAGGCCCAACAGCACAGTCATTTCAATATGACCCCAATGCTCTGTAATGGCCTCTAGTGAGAGGGAACACGTATCTGTATGGTTCGTTGCTACACTGTGAATAGATGTGAACACAAGCTCTTTATTTCACAACAATCTAAATACAATGTAACAAGTAAAACTCTCAAGAATCTGCTCTCAATTACAGTGTATCTCCCTCCCAAATTCAAATCCAGAAAAACGCATAAAGTCTAAGAACAACTAGTCACCCTTATTTATAATAACACGACTCTTCACACATATGACTCCATCTCACGTGCCAAGTGCAAGACATTCCTATCATCTTTTCTCCCTTTCCTTTTGTAAACTCTTCTTGGCATAACAGAATCATTACCATACCTTAGCCTCTGCTACCATTCGAAATAGACGTTGCCTTTCCTTGAGCAAAACGTCTGTGATTCAACATGAAAAGAGTTGATCAGTAGTAGCAGAAATATTTAATATCACCCGGGACAAGCAGAGCCGATAATAGCTCCAAGAGTGACTAGAAATGAGTTAAAGTTGGTTTTCAATTGAAAGGACAAAGTCCAGACTACTGTAAATGGTGGATTGTGATACGAAGTTCAATAACATGTTGCGTCTTACTGAGTGAGTAATTCTTACACATCAAGTGATATCAAGGCGGTGCCGCATAGAGTGGAGGCCTTTTACTAAATGAAATCTGACTTCTTTATCGTACAACCTCTCCTTGTACATTCTCATAAACTGCAGCTTTTTCATTCCTTTGAATCTTTCACCTCTTTTTGATGTCTCTTTCATTTCCGATACTTTAAAGGAAATGCCGAACACATTTTCAGTACCCTGAAAATATATATTTTAACGGAACAAATCAAATCTAACCCTGATTTATACAAGGAAACCAAATTATTTACTTGTTTAAAAACATATATAACGATGCTAAAACTAAAAACTTACAGTTTGATCAATAAGCACGTCGCAACCCTCGCTGGTATCCATCAAGAATTGACGCTTTGCAGGATGGTGAATGAATGGTCCAGAAACTATATCTCTGCCTATTTTTTGCAGCACATGGTGCATACTTATGACTCTCTCTTCTGATATTTGTATCAGAGACTTACCATATAGTGTTTTAAGACCAACTCCAATATCCAACTCACTGTCTTCCAGCAATTGCATCACATTCTCATACAGCTCATTATTCAGAAAGCAGGCAATATGACGAAACAACGCTTTCTCGTTCCCATTTAAACCATGGTAATGCACTATTAATGTTTTCTCAGTTTCCTGGTCTAGACTATCAGAAAGCTCTTTTGGTGTAATAGTTAGTTCAAAAGAGATATCATCAGCTATCTTTTCAATCATCTCTGCTTCGGAATCCCTGATAGGAAGAAAGATGATGGCACAATCAAAATGGAGTAAATACCATGAAGAAATGAACATCCATAAAGATAATACTTTAGAACTTAAAGTCAAAGCAAGTAATAAATAATTCAAATAACTTACCGGTCTCGGAAATTATATCCCTGAAGTTGGTTTACTACAGTTAAAGCTTGCACCCATCTTTGTTGCTGGTCCTCTGAAAAATTCTTGAAGGTCTTTCCAAGGTCTAGGATCTGCTTCTTGATATGAAAAGGATCCACACCATAGAAAATGGGTATCACTTTTTGACCAATCTCTTCGCTGCACTTTATTATCTCCACCAACTCATCCAAGCACCATCTCGAAGACGTGAAATTATTTGAAAGCACGACTATAGCTATTCTTGATCCTTTTATCCAAAATAAAGAACTGACCAGAGTGTCCCGGCTTAGCAAAATCTCATCATCAATAAATGTAGTGATTCCTTTGCAACTGAATTCCTTGTACAAGTGACTCACTAAATTTCTGCGAACATCTTGCCCATGGAAGCATAGGACGACGTCCTTCTTCCAATTGTGAGAGGAAGAAGCATCTGGTAATTGAGTGTAAATGTCAGAGTTTGAAAAGAATATCACCTCAAGATGTTTCAGTTTCGAAATGTTTGGAGATATATATTTTAAGTTGCTGCAACCATTCATCAATATGTAATTGATCCCAAAGATATCTTCTATTGACTCAGGAACTTCTTTGATCTTGGTTTCATCTAGAAAGAGATATGAAATATTCCTCGAAATCCGAGGAAAACTTTTCAATTGTGAGCATCCACTGAGATTGAGGGAATAGAGAGATTTCAAGTCGACGTCGGTTGGAAGACCCTGCAGTTTTTTGCATCTTTTCATGTCTAGCTTGCTCAGTCTGTTGAGATTCCGAATAGAGGAAGGAATCATCACCAGACTCCAGCAATCTCCGAGATATAATTCCTCGAGATTGGTGGCCTTTGAAAGATCTGGGATTTCTTTCAGATTTTTAGATCCCTGCAGATCCATCTTCTTGAGGCTTTTAAGCAGCTGATCATAACACAAAAAGAAGGCAAGGGGAACTAAACATATGTCAAAACATATAGTAGAGAAAGTTCAAACAATCAAGGCATCGTTTCAAACAATCACTACATCTTAAATCAATCAGACCTCGAAATCTTACCTTTACTCCTTCCCACAATTTCTCAAGGTGACTATCCGGCATTCTGAGTTCAACGAGATTTTCTGGAAGAAAGTTAGAAGGCATGCATTTCAACGAGCAACCCCACCATTCCAGTAATCTAAGTAGGCGCCACATATGGCCGACACCTCCCTGTAAATGCAGTATAACTTCTTGATCCTCCCGTAAGACCCCGTAGATGCTTAGAAACTGAAGGTTCTTCATTCTCCTGAATGCTTCCTCACTGATAGATAACCTATCGATTTCTGATAAGTTCAAAACTATGCCTAAAACACTTTCAGTACCCTGAAAAAAAATATTAGAAGGGAACACGCATTAACTTTAACAAAGACCAAATGCATTAGTAGTAACCTAAGCACATGCTTAAAAACGTATTGAGTGAGGCAAAACATGAATAACTAGAAACTCACAGTTTCATCAGAAAGTACATCATAGATCTCCTTAGAATCCATTAAGAATTGACGTTTTCCAGGCTCCTGAATAAAAGGTTGACGGACGATTTCTCTACCCATTTCTTGCAAGAAATCGTGCATCCTAATGATCTTATCCTCTGATATCTGTATGAGACACCTATCAACTAGAGTTTTTAAGTCCAGCATCAACACTCAACCTGCTATCTTCAAGCAATCGTATCACGTAGTCACGTGTTTTATGATTAAATAAACAAGCAATGTGACGAAATATTGCTTTATCTTCTTCTCTTAATCTATCGTAGCTGTCTCTTAATCTAGCCATACTATTTCTGAGCTTCGGCACCCTATCTTCCCACTCCTCCTTCTGCCTCCCTGCGAGGGATGAACCGAAAACATAGAGACCCAGTGGAAGATTCCCAGTGAGCTTTACAGCTTTCATAGCAAGCTCCATAAAACCGTCATGTGGAGAGTCTTGCCCAAAGGCACACCGGCAAAACATCTTGAAAGCTAGCTCTGTAGAAGGTAAAGCCACCTCATAAATACTATCATCTTTGATTCCACGGTCCCTTAGAAGCTCCCTATCCTTTGAAATCACAACAATTCTACTTCCTGAATCAAACCATGATGTTTCTGGCACCAAGGCATTTAAGAGGACTTGATCATCCACATCATCAAAAACAACAAGAACTGTCTTATGCCCTAACCTTTCTTTCACCGCACCTAAACTATGTATCTTTAAGTCCTTCTGGTCCAGAATTTCAGACAGAAATTGCGTTTGCAAGTGCAACTTCACGTTGTAGTCGTCTGAGTTGGCCCTTGTATAGTTTTCCTTGGTCTTATCAATGAAAATGCTTCCTTGGAACAGACAGGAGAGTTGACTAAAGAGAGCACGTCCGATGGTAGTCTTACCCACTCCAGATGGACCCCAAATCCCTACCATTATCACTTCCGTTGATTCCAATTTCAATAACAAATTCATGTTCTTCAAGTGATCTTCAATTCCAACAAAGTCATCAAAATCATTGGATGCAGTAGAATTCAGTTGTTTTGAAACATCATTGGCGATTTTTTCAATCATCTTTGCTTCGTTAGTCCTAACAAACATAAAGTAGATACTAAGGGAAGAAGAATCTTGAAAAGAAAGCAGGAGAATCAAAAGTTAAGAAAGTACCAATTCCGAGAATCTTCTCCGGCTATGGTTGCTGCGTTGGTCAACGCTTGCTGCCACCGAAGTTTCTCTTCCTCCGTTCTGCCATCGCAAGTCTTTTTGAAGATCTCTCCGAAGCCGTGGGTTTGTTTCTTGACATGAGAAGGATCCACATCGTAGAAAATGGGTATCACGATGTGGCCTAGTTTTTGGCACTTCATGATTTCCACCAATTCATCCAAGCACCAGCTCGAACTCGCGTAGTTCTCGGAAAATGCGACAATGGAGATCCTTGATCCTCTTATGGCGTTGATCAGCTCAGGACCAATAGGTCGGCCTATTAGAATCTCATCGTCCTTGAAGGTGATTAATTTGCGGTCCAGCTCCTTGAGAAAGTGGGAACGGAATCTGATACGGACATCTTCCCCTCTAAAACTGAGGAAAACATCGTATACACGATCGACCGGTGGAGAAGAAGAAGAAGCCATGCGAAACGCCAAAAAGGATTCTTGGAAAAGCAATCTGTATACCCGACGACGACTTGACACAAGACTAAAACACAAAAAAGGAGTGGAAATATTCAATGAGGTAAACCTCAAGTGGGGACATTTCT
The DNA here is from genome assembly GCA_900406395.1 of Kernera saxatilis. NCBI lineage: Eukaryota > Viridiplantae > Streptophyta > Magnoliopsida > Brassicales > Brassicaceae > Kernera > Kernera saxatilis. Next base: position 85,294 of record OVAY01000125.1, read on the forward strand.
TTATATGCTAAGTAGATGATGGGGATAGAACTTCGTTCGAAACTGCACAAGGGTAAGTCAATGAACTATCAGACCAAACCTGTTGAAAAAAATATACTCACGGACCAAGAACAAAACCAAGCCGACAATGCACAATTGATCCCCGAGTTCAGGCCTTAACACTACATCTCGGGATCGATACAATAATTCATTGGGCCTTAGATCAAGTTTTCAAAGCCCATATGTGACATACGATTTTGACAAATCACGTAAATTAACCACTTTTTAATTATCTTTGTCTTCTTCTTATCAGATTTTGTTTTTGATTTTCAAAACCTTAAGATTAGGCCGTAACTTTTTACTTAAACCTTAGCCTTATGCGTTTTTTTAACTTTTTACCACTTTTTAAATTGAGTTGTAGCTTTCTTTCTTGAGTCTAAGCCTTATTAATTAGTGAGGTCTTATCCTTTATTTTTTGGAACCTATACAAACAATTTTGTAAATCTAGATTCTTGTCTGCATATTTGACTACGACTTTCTAACATTGATTATGTTAGTTAAAGTTATTAAGGCGTTAGAAGATCAAATGTTGGTGTATAGTATATGCTTACCGTGGCGATCCCATCTAACACCTCAAGTGTTTTTGATTATGATATATGGAAACGCAAACGCAAACGTAAAATGCAATCAAATAATCAGAACTTAAATTGAAAAAAAAAACAATGATTTCTAGATGTCTGAACAACTTGATTGACTACTTTATTTGCTTAAAATTAACTAATTAAGCGACAATGGATGGAACATGCTTAAAGAGAAAAGTGATGTAGACTTATGTTCAATTTTTAGTGTTTTGTTTGATTCACAAAAAAAAAACCTTTACTCATGTCAGATTTTTCTTAGATGATTTCTCCTCTCCACCTACTCTCTACAGTCTCTACTTACATTTTTTTCTTTTTCTTGTAACATAAAGTTACTTCCCTCAGATTCTAAAAGTTGCATGAATTATGGATGGAACATGCTTAAAGAGAAAAGTGATGTAGACTTATGTTCAATTTTTAGTTTTTTGTTTGATTCACAAGATACCTTTTGGTCCTTTCTGAGGTAAGATTTTTCTCAGTTGATTTCTCCTCTATATCTACTCTACATTCTCTACTTACTTTTTTTTTTTTGCTCTTGTAACATAAATTTATTTCCCTTAGATTCTAAAAGCTGCATGAATTATGGAGAGTGTCGTACTCTAATTAAGAGAAATATGTAAAAGTAATTTTACATAAATGAAATCACACAAAAGCAAGAAATGATACAGTTTAATACTCTAATATGTTTCAGAAATATCTATTTCTTTTAGAAGAATCAGATATACTAAAAGAAAGTCATAATTAAACTTCTTTAACTCTAATATTTTTTTCATTTAAATTTTGTTTGATTTAGTTTCCATGAAATAAAACAGACAAAAAAAAAAATCAATTTTCATGAAAGGGAAGTTTTCTTTTTCTGTTTTGGTTTTGCTTTGATATTTACAACAACAACCCATCCCCAATATTAATCAAAATTTTATACAATTTATTTTTAACCTAAAGTCTCCTTTCACTATCCAAATCAGAAACATCACTGTACAACAATAACTTCTCCAGCCTCCACACCAAAAATCTCCAAATCCCACAAAATGGAAATTTAATAATCCCAAAAAAAGAAGAAATTGATTTGGATCTTCAAAGACTTACTCACAACAAACAGGACATCTGATTAATCCATTCTCATTACAATCTGGACATCTTTGAAACCCGTACTCTGTTTCTTCTTCTTCTTCTTCTTCTTCACCTTCATAGTATATTTTGCAGCTCCCTGAACATGTCTCACACGGCACAAACCGAACATCTCCACAAGCCTCACATTCATTCCCACAACCCGTTAAGCCATCTTCGACCTTTTCGCAGCCTTCGATAAGCTTCTCGAGTGTCCCATTCTCATTCAACTTCTTTATCTCCTCGACTCCGCCAAGATACTTGTTCCCCAAGAAAACTCTAGGTAGGGTTATTCCAACTCCATTGTTGAATTCATCATTCAATAGCTCCTTCAGCTCGTCTTTGAAACCCGAATGCATCGATACATCTCGTTCATCGAGACGAATCCCTAAGCTTTTCAGTATTACCCTGACATTACAACTGTCTTCGTATGTCTTCCTTATACCTCTAAGGCTTGTGAAGTAAAGTATCACTTTCTCTGACTTTCTTTTGAAGCTTGCTTCTTCTTCTTCTTCCTTTTCTTCATCTGATGACCCGAATCGCGGATTCATATCGGGAATCCGGATATGAAAAGGATGATCATTTGGGAGTTTTTGAAGCGATTTTCTGAAAGTCGAAACGATCTCAGGAGGATCCAAATCATCAAATCTGCTATTCGATTTAACATTCTCAAGAAACCTTGATTTGGGACGATCAAACGCATCATCATCGTCATTACAAGGTTGGACACGAACAACATCAAACGAGAAGCTTCTCAAATGATTCGGTGATGATCGTAAAGGGCTAACATCTTCGAGACCTTCCATCAATTCCCACGTATTGATCGTCTCTGGCTCTCCCGGAGGCGTCACAATCGGAGTTTTAGGCACAATCTTAGGGATTTTCTCGTTCATCATACTTGACCAAACCTTGGCTTCGATAAGCTTAGCCTGCAAGTTCGCCTTTTCTTTAACCTCGAGATCCTTCTCTTCAAACCCATTACCGGTGATAAGCTTCTTCTCACCCAATTCGTCGGAAAGGAGCCGCTTTTCGCTGATGCCTTCCAAGTGTTTGTGAATATGCCTGAAAGGAGAATCACAGAGGGTAAGAGATCCGATGGTGGAGGAAGTAAGAGCCACCGTGTGATAGCTATCTCCGGTGTGTTGCGCCGGATGATGAACGTGCATTGAATAGCTTCGAGGAACAACCACCGGAGATAATCCTCCTCGGCAATTACGGCATCGCTTTCGTTGCTTCGAGCTTGCACAACCCATTTTTAATCAAAAATCGATCAATCAATCAAAACAGAGGACAAGGGTGAAAAAGAGATGAAAAAAGGTTTGATTTTGGGGCCGAGATTGACGCAGAGATTAGATTTGGAGACAAAGGTTATGCTAAATTCGATGAGATGTCATAAAATTTGGCGAGATTTGTGAAAAAAAGTAATTGCTGGAAAACAAAAACAAAAAAGCGACAGTTAGAAATGCGATCCAGAAAAAGACGAAGGAAAGAGAAAGCAGAGCTTTTTTCTTTTCTTTTCCTTTATTCTATTTTCCTGAGAAACCGACAGATCGTAAGAAAAAATTAAAAGTTCTGCGTTTTTTATTTTTTATTTGGACGAATCCGTAAAACAGAGACGATTCACAGATCAAACAGAGAGGGAAAATTTGGCTAATTTATAAACGATGAATTGATGGAAAATTGATTTTTCTGGGGAAAATTTTGAGAAAGCAAAGATATTCGAGAGACACTAATTAGCAAAGCGGGCTCAAAGGAATCTCCATGATCATCATCTTCTTCTTCTTCGTTGGACGGTGTGGTTGTTGTATGGTCCCACTTTTTCTCTCTCTCTTAAAAGAGTTGCAGAAAGAGAAGCTTATGGTATGTAATGTAAGGAAAATTTGTGCATTAATGAGAGTTTTAATTTTTTTGTAAGATTTATTTTTTTGAATTTACTCTTGCTTTGGTGATGATGTCCTTTTCCGTACGCTCCTTCACAGGATAAAACTTCTTTATTTTTTACTTAAATTAGGAAATATTATGATTAAAAACAAAATTTAGGAAAGATACAGTATTTGTTTTTTTTTTTGACATCATAGGAAATATATTTGTTGGCAAAATGAAAAAGATATATCCAACCCTTCTTCTTTCTTATTGTGGTCACGGTTCTATGAATACATGTTTAGATATTTGAATATTTAAGGTTTTTTTCAAAAAATAAATTCATTTGTTTTTTTCATTTAAGAAAGATCATTCGAAAAAATAGATTTGGCGTTGGTTTGACTTAAATAATAGATACTTAAGGTATTTAAATGCTAGTGAAGCCAATTTGAATTAGAATTAAATAAAATATATTTTTCTATACGTTTAGCATTAAGTTTTGGGCAATGATTAATTATATCTTCTCATTGAATACAATTCCCATTAACAGTAATTTTTTTATAAATAATAAATAGTAAATTATATATCTGGATTTAACTAAATCAGAAGGTGGACTCATCACAAGTAGTATGGAAGTTTTTATTTTTTAATTAAATCATTGAATTTTGGATAAGGTTAACAAAATTAATTTATTTAAATAAACTATTAATAGATTTTAAATAAATGGTATTTAAGTAATACAAAATAAGTTTGTATTCATATTCTTATTTCAAAGAACAATATAAATCCTATAATTACTTTCATAATAACAACTAAAACAAAAAAGTAGTTTTTTCAAATAATATATGTATATATATGAATTTTTGATATGTTCCTATCAATTTACTTGATTTTTTTAAAATTGATTCATTATTATATAACCAAATTTTGGGAAGTAATTGACAAAAACAAAATTTTTTGACAAAAACAACATTATCCTCAAATTTATGAAAATATCCTCAAAGCTATGTGGTACCTTATTAACGTGCAATCAGATTAAATTGTGTCAGCTATTTCGTTAAATTTTTCACCAATGCATGGTCGATTAAAGACGTGATATGATCCATTAAAACATGCGCTACATAGTAAAATAACGCTTGGTTAATGGTGGAACATAAAAATTAATGGAGGTTAGTTCATCGCCATCGAGTGATTTTTGAAGCTATACGCATTTTATTTGAAATTAACACAACAATAGTGCATTAGTGTTTGACGCAAGAAGATTAACACAACAGTATACAGTACTACTCGAAATAATTTCAGTACGTGTATAATCTATAGGAAATGATTTTCAATATTGTATATATGAATATAGACAAAACACATACAAACAAACTTATGATAACATGCAAAACAAGTTAACAAATGTTGCGAACTTTTATAAAGAAGTTTAAGTTAACAAGTAGCTTTTTTTTTTTGGTCGAAGAAGTAGCTTTAAAATACATAATTATGTAAAATATCTGAAAGATTGTATCGGATTAAAGTCTTTTTGTTATTAGATCAAATTCAAATTTGGACACTGAATTGTAAAATAATCTCTATATTTGGCAGTAGCCGATAAAACTATGTTTCCAACGTGAAACAATCACTGACTTTGGATCATCAAAACGGTGATCACTTATATTTATCTTCCAAATTACCACATTTCTAAAGGCTAAAGCTCTATTCTCATCGAAGTGAATACCAATAAATAGCCTATTTGTTGAAGGACTTGAGGTTAGAAAAAAGCAAGTCTTTATTATCTTCCAACTATAAATAAACAAATAATAATGGAAGAAAAATCCAATTCGATGAACGGGTAAAACATGACTCTCTTCGTTGCTTTTTTTATAGTCATTTCCTACTGCCATATATGTTAATAAATTGATAAATGCAATTGTATGATGATTATTAAAAAAGAACTAAAAGGAGATCACAATGTCAAAAGTGTTCTGGAGGAACATAGTTTAGGACTTAACTATAACTTTAGTAATGAGTATAGTTTCAGAAATGTGTAAGATATTAAACATAGTTTTACTTTTAACACTTAGTGAAAAGCAAGATTAACTTACAATATCTTCAACCTAAAATTTTATAGAAAAACCACATGTATAACTCGAGTATCGAACGAGCTATGTTCTAAAGACTTCGAAAGAGGGCAATTTATTTTACTTGATCCAGAAAAAGTTTTTAGAGTTTTTTTGTTGCCAACACAAAAGAGTTAAGAATAGATGAGAATACCCAAAATACATATACTTTAATTTAGAGAATAAATGCAAGTAGGGGACGCACGTGGATCAAGACATAGAGATTGGCCAGGTTTAATTATTACTTCATGTGGGCTAAATGGTTTTGCCCAACCATGCAAATGGCTGTTTGGACCCTCCTCTCAATTTTCATATCTGTCTCTCTTTTTTTTTTTAAATATGTAATTTTTTTTTTTTTTTTTGATAACTCAGGAGTAAATCCCAGATCTATGGAGGGGCTCAGACTAATCCCCTGGGGAGGTGCAGCCCACAGATATATCCTCTCTCCGGATATGAAAATGGGCCCGAAAGCAGGAGCCCATATCCGTGTGGGTGTCCAGAAACAATGTGTTGTAGTTTTACGCAGCAGGTGGATCGAACCTGAAACGTGTTGGCGTCCCAGACCCGTCTCCTTACCACCTGACCACAAGGTTCTGGACAATCTGTAATTTCTTGAAAGTTAGAAACTCAAGTTTTTAATTCCATTGCAATATATACATAACATGACCGTCTATAAATCTAATAGACCAAATTAAATTGATGAGTGGTGTTTTTAATGACATTGTTGTAGTCATAAGTATTTAACTGGTATTGGTAGCTTGTAGCACTCGTTTTTTTTAATAAGGAGTTTTGTATCATTATCTATTCCGACAAAATGCAGAACCAAGATTGATGATAGTATAGGCCAAATAACTTAATTGCATACAAATAAAACCAAAGTTAATTTACTTGCTTTAGGGGCATAGTTTATCATATTAATTATTTTGAACGTACAAGTTACTAAGCACATATTAATTAACACTAACAAATGCACCGACGACACAAGACAGACAAGGTAGTGAAGACGAATGGCACAGCCATAGATGATCTTACTATATATGCTCAATAATTGGAAAAATATTAGCAAAAAAAAATATTTGGAAAAATACGTCTTGACATTTTCGTTGTATTTTATAGTGCGTTTTTTTTTCAAAAACAGCATGGATTTCACAAGCTTTAATAAAACAAATTATATTGTATGATATCGCGCATTTTTAATATTTACGAAAAGGCCACTACATATTTTCTACAAATACTAGCCAAAATTACGCCATTTCACCAAAGACACACTGTATTATAAGGGTTATGATTGTACTCTGTATTTGTATGGAAGATTCTTCGCGTGAGTTCACTTTTTTACCTTCGTAGATGTTTTATCTTTTTTGGTTGCAAGTTCCTTTTCAAAACCATAGTTATATATGCAAATATTTAAAACTAATGTTTCAAAATAATGTTGTATGATCTATTATAGTTGTTACCTTGTCGGTAGGACCAGCCAACATATATGTAATATCTGAAACAATACGGTGATTTTAATTACAATCTCTCTCCTCTTTACATACTTTAAAGTTATGATTGAAGAACATCAAGAAATTTAACCGAGATGATCAGTACAAATTATAAGAAACATTTTATTGAGAAATAACCCTTTTATAGGGACTCAATTCTATTTAAGTGCTCGAGATTTAGGCACTTCATCAATTTACAATCTATGTATTCATATACTGAGTCTATCACCTGTATAAATCGGTCTATATAGTTATGAACCTAACTGATTGATCTACTGGTTTATTGTAGCATCTCCTTTGATCTTTCTGTTTTGAGATGAAACTTGAGTGGAACTCGAAGATTGTGTCTCACTCTGAACAGCTGTCTCCACAAATCGAGTTGTTACTTGTTCCCATCTCGTTATCGTTTGATTAATCTCTTTCTCTTGTGTTGTTGTCACTGTCAATGATCCTTCTTTCTTGTTCTCATTCTCCTTCTTGATCTTAGAGCTGATTTCTTGTAACTCACTCAAACTCTTTATCACTTCTTGCTTATAACTTTCCATGGAAGACTTAACCTTATCATACCAAAGAAATAGGACAAGACTTTGTTATTATTTGTTTAAGACAAAGAAAAAGGCAGAGATTTGATTTGACTTGGACCCAAGAATGTCCAAAGATCTTTCTTTTTGGTGCTTACCTTTCCAGATTTGCTAATCTTTGATTCTACGATACCCATTGCGTCGGATACTTTCTGCGTTGCTGATTTGAAGTCTCTCGGGTTCTTAGATGATACCATTGATGAGTCGTCAGGACATATCTCTTTCATGGAAGCTTTCAATTTATCAAAGAAAGCCTTGAATTCTTGTGTCGTCGGAGACTTCTTCTCCAGGCTCATTATAAATGTCATAACTTCGTTTGAAGTCTTAGCCTCATTATCTTTGACCGTTGAGGCCATCTCGGTTTTGCTTCTGCTGCTTGTAACTTTCTTGCTTCCTTTTTCTTTAGCATCTATAGAGCCTTGACTTCCTCCTTTAACATCTGTCTTCTTCTTTGATTCTCTTCTTTTGTTTCCGTTATTATCAATCTCCTTTGCAGCATTTCTAGCACTTTTTGAGATATCATCGCTATTTCCCACCTTGGTCACGAGGCTACCTCTCGGTAATGCTGTGATTTGAGCCTTTTCTCTCTGACTACTTCTGGTTTGTGTTTGCTTTGAAGATTTTTCTTCTTTGCTCTCTCGCGTCGTTTGAGTTTTTGATGAAGATTTTGAGCTGGTTTCTTCTGTTGTCTTTGCGATTCGGGTGATTACTTGAAGCCATTTCAAGATCCCATCTTTGAGTTCTTTCTGTTGCTCTTATTAGGAAAGTTCTAGGCTCTTCTATATGTCTTGTGTATCACGTATATATCTTGGCATATTTCCTTTTATGTAAACCATGAGTTGTGTATATATACTCTCTGTATAATCATCAATATAATCATCTAATTCCATAATCCTATATGGTATCAGAGCCAAGATTCTAACCTAGATTTTTTTTTCCCGCCGCCGTCTTCATCTTCTTCGAAGCTGCCGTCTCTCTTGTCTTTTCTCTCTCATCCTCTCTGCTTTACTTGTTCTTCTATCTCACGATGTCATCTTCCTCTAGCATCGCTGAAACCACTACGGTGTTTAACAACAAAAACCCACAAAGCACTCTTCTCACCATAAACATGACGAATGTTACAAAGTTGAACACGACCAACTACCTCATGTGGAGCCGCCAAGTACGAGCTCTACTCGAAGGTCATGAACTCCATCACTTCCTTGAAGAAACTGCTACTGCTCCATCACAGACTATCACAGTCGATGGAATAGAAACAGAAAATCCAGAATTTGCACCTTGGAGAAGACAAGATAAACTTCTCTACAGTGCGCTGGTTGGTGCCATCTCTCTCCCGATACAATCTGTTGTGTCTACTGCCACGACATCTAGTGAAGTCTGGAATATGCTTGCTGGCACGTTTGGAACTCCGTCACGAGGACACATTCGCCAGCTCAAACATCAAATTCGCACCTGTACCAAAGGCACAAAAACGGTTAGCGACTATCTTCGCCTAATCAAATCCAAAGCAGACGAGCTCGCCGTACTCGGAAAATCTATGGACCCAGAGGATCTACTTGAGCAGATCCTTGCTGGTCTCGGTGAAGATTACAAAGCAGAGATCGATGCTATTCACGGCCGTGACACTCCAATCGCATTCCCGGAACTCCATGACCGCCTCTTGAACCGTGAAGCCATGATACTGTGCGCTCAACCTGAGCCTTCTATCATCCCAGTCTCGGCCCATGCCTCTAACTATCGCCAACGTCAACAGAACTGGAAACCGAACTCATCTGGGTCTCAAACTTCAAATCAGCAAGTCTCTCACCAATCCTTATCTTGGTCGCTGCCAAGCCTGTGGAACACAAGGACACAGTGCGAAATATTGTCCTGAATTTCGCATTGTTCGTGGGTCCAATCAGAGTCGTGACTGGAATCCACCATCACACCAGCCTTCGTATTCGACTCAATGGCGTCCACAAGCCAATCCAGCTCTCCTCCCTATCCCAGA
>OVAY01000126.1:0-94379 GCA_900406395.1 Kernera saxatilis
TTTAATATTTTTCGAATAAATTGGAATTTTCGGATTTTTTGGATTTTTTTTCATTTTGTGGAAATTATTTAATATTAATAATTCAATTATCACTAACGGTGTTAAACAAAGTTAGNGTGGAAATTATTTAATATTAATAATTCAATTATCACTAACGGTGTTAAACAAAGTTAGCGTTGACCGTTAGTCAATCCTCAATTGTGTACACTTTGAGTTATTTGGAGGTTTGTTTATGAAAATAAATTAGTTGAATGTTTAAAATGGAAACCGAAAAAATTGGAAGTTTAAGTTGGAAAAAGTAAAAAAGTTAAGGTTTTTTTATGGTAAATTCCCTAATTTCAAACATACCACCTCGTTGGAAAAATTCTAAAGTAATTACCACAAACTTCAGATTTATGAAAGGTTCCTCAAAATTTATAAACTGTTACAAAATCATTTAGAATCTCTTCATACACGTTGACAACAAAAAGTATCTCTCATACATGCACAGATGCACTTTCAAAGATCCTTCGTAAGACCTAATTTTGTAGTATTTTTGGAATTTTAGGACTTTGATGGTACTTGTGGAAAATAAAACATAAAATATGATATTTTTAGAATTTTCCAGAAATAGATTGTGCAGATTAGCTGTTGTTGTTTTTTTTTTTTTTTTTTTTTTTTTTTTTTTACTAGATATCAGGTGAAAAACTACAAGTTGCTTAGCAAAAAAAAACTGCAAGTTGTTTTGTTAGCAGTAGTATGTTAGAATGGGACTAACCCATCATCACGGGAATATTACTAAAAAACCAGACTATTGGTATAATTTTAAAATGAATTGTTTAATCCTTATCAGTTGTTACATTCATTCATGTTGTTGTTGTTGCTGAACTACTAAAACAGAAGCCCTACTTCCTAGATCTTTAGACGCAAGCAAATCTCCGACAACTCCTAACTCCGGAAGCTCCACCCACTCCGCCAATCCCGAGAAATCCAGTGAATCATCGTCGTGATCTCTCCCTACAATTATCAAATCATAGTCTTCCGCTAACAATCTGACGGTGGTGGCCACCGCGGGACCACCGTTGACTATCTTCTCCGTATAGGCAAAATTCTCGGCGTTTGAATATGTTTCTTTCAAATCATTCAAGACCTCATCATCCACAAGGTAATCCCAATTCCTGGACTTGTCTGGTTCTTGACCAGACAAAAACCGGATCACCGTGACACGCACTCTCGGATTGTGCCTCATCCATTTCGCAAGCGAGAGCGCCTCACGGTCATCTTTACCGCCAATGAAGATCACACCGACGTTAACGGTGGTGCCCTTAGCCCTTTTCTTGTTCTTCAAGTTACGGTATCCTCGGTCATTGAGTACGCCGATAGAACAGGGAGCACGGTCGAGGAGAGAAGCGTTCACACGTCTGATCATAATATCGTCTGATTCGTATAATCCATTTGGTGACCATTTCCGTCCAGAGGGGACGATGATCATAGATGTGAGGTGGTCTAGAGCGAGATTGCAAATGTCTTGATCCATTAGATTCTCATGAGAGTAAGCTGTGAAGGAACTAACGGTCGTAGATCCCCAATTCTCTTGTTGAAACTCGGTGAACGCGAGCATCATTGTTTGGATGTAAGAGTTGTGAAGCAACCGAGGTTTAGACCGCTTGTCGTGCGGTACCAAGATGGGAAACGCACGTCCCGCGAGTTTCACGAGGTGTAATACTGTGACCGCGATCACTCCTCTGTCCTTGTTCTCGTTGTCTAACGGCGAAGAGAGCAATTGAAGCAGCGAGATCGCGCCTGAGATGTTGTCCGGTTTGTGCAAACAAGTTAGAATCTTGAGATCTGAGTTTGATTTCAGATGCATAATGTCTCTCTTGACGTATCCAATATACTTCCTCTTTGGATCGTATAGTGCTTTCACAACAGTAGGCAAAATCCCCGCGTTCAATAGCACGTAAATCATCACGAACGTGTATGTTGCTTGAGACAAATTCTGCGTTAAAAAAAAAAAAAAACATTCACCCATTAATTCGAGATCATGATACTAAGATATATGTAGATTAATGAGTTAGGGTTTTTTCATAAAGATTTATTACCCATTTGTTTACGGCGCCTTCGAAGAAGCATAAGTCAACAAAACCCTTATAGTTCATGATAGTGGCGATGATAATGGATTCTCTAGTAGGTAACTTGCAGATCAAGCAAGGTACAAAAGAGGCAGTCCATTTCACGACCAATGTAAAACCCACCAGAAATATGTTAAAGGCTATGTCATCGAACGCATACAATACCCTTAGAACGTCACCTTTCATGGTCATGACCGCGATTGAAATGGGGAAAAATATGTTTGTAACCAAGCTTTCGAACTGGGCCTCTAACGCTGAACCCAGAGGTGGACCGTCTGGGATGGCCATCCCAACCAATAAAGCTCCTAGAACGTGGATTTGGTTGAAAAACGTAGTGTAGATGCTCGCGGCGATTGCTGTCATGATTGTTCCATATAAGTAGAGTTTCCGTACGGGCTTGCCTTCCGGAGTAATGTGGACTATCCATTCAGCCGTAGGCTTGATGATGAACACGATCACTAGAACTAAGATGGTCATTGCCACTGCGTCGCGGTTGGCTGTTCCGGGGGATACATACCTGCATGACCGTTTCAAACTATTATTATAACAAATGTCCAAAAATCGTTAGATACTAATCTGGCACTCGATTGCCGTCTATCGTCTAGGTGATATATAGCATACCTGTATGTTCCTATGTAGGAGACGGACATAAGATTGATAAATCCAAGGAGATCGTTGATGGCGGCGATAGATATGGCGAGGCGGCCGAGCTCGGAGTTTGGAATCTTGAGCTCATATACAAGGTGCGTTACGACCGGTAGCAGCGTTAACGCTTGAACCGCTACAATCACGGTGCGTTCTGTTGGGGCTAGCCTCAGAGGCATATAGAGAGGATCGACCTTGTCGATACGGAAGTTTCTGAAGGCTATTCCGGTGATCATAGTCACGACAAAGGACGAAACTGCGATTGCAATTGTCCGTTTATTGATTTGAAACGCTGCTCTTTTGTTGGTCTTGACGCCCATCAAAAACGTGAACAATATCAACCCCAATTTGGCCACACCTTCCAACGCTACGTTTCCGTCCAAATCCAATGATAAACGGTCCGAAGAAAACTCCACCAAATCAATCAGGTGAGGCCCCAGAAGCAAACCGGCCTAATTTTTTTTAAAAAAATCTAAGACTCGTTACTTGCGATACAAGAAATCACGAGCTTGTTACTTGATAGAAAAGAAAAAGAGATTTGGTAGGTTTTAACTTACGAGCATGTAAGAGACGAACTGTGGTATGCCAATAAATCTAAGGAACATATGAGATAAGACGATGAAAACGAAGATGAGAATGATTTGCATCTCAAGAAGAGGCAATGCGTATCCGAAGATGACACTCGGAGTTTCATAGTTTTCCAAGATTCCGTAAGAAGAGATGTTGAAAAATTCGGCCCCGTAACAAACTTTGGCGTTGCTGAGCGGCGGCCAAGGCGCAGGCGCTAGTGCTGGAGAATCGGCGGCCATGGTGTAATTACAGAGATATGTTTTGGTCAAACTTGTTCAGATTGATTTTTGTGTTCTTTTTCGCTCAAGATTTTGTTTCTCTGTTTGTCTTTTGTTTCATCGTAACAAAAATATATTCAACAACGTAACTGTCTGTGTTGAAAAGTTGTCTCTCAACAGTTGGCGCCTTCCTTTTGACCAACTTTTGTTACGTTTGACCTGTTCATATGCTTTTTTTGTTGGATAAAAGCTGTACATATGCTTTTCAACAAATATTACACATACGTATATGCATATACACAAATATACTATACAAACCAAGCATACCAGTGGTACGAGAAGAAAACCGAATTAAAAATGGATATAGACCAAAATATTGTTAGTAGATCCAACGGTGCAGAGAGATGCAATTGAAAGATCTTGCGGTCCTATAGATTGATATCGGTTAACCAATAACCACAGAATACACCGGAATTGTAATGGATTTGACCGAACCGGTATTGACCGATTCTAATTAAAGTGGTCCTTATTTTTAGGGTCTTACGAAATTAGGCCCAATTCCGTGGAAAAAAAAGAGAGCTCCCGAGAGGTTTTGGCCTACCACCACAACATACGCAACATTTGTAAATGTCGTAATAACGGTGGGATTTACACATTGGATGGTAAAATTTTAAATATTGGGAAGTACTTTGTATCTGGAACCTTGGATATAAAAGATGTGGTGTTCGAATCGAATTCTACGCCATTACAATCTGATCAACATGAATATCTATGAATTGGCTTCATCTTATGATAGTTTTCTCTCCTCTTTCAACCTAGAGAATTTTACAGTCTCATGCCCCATGGATGAATAATAATATACCGACATGGCTACAGTCCATTGTGGAGATCGATAAGTCGGAGGTGTAATGATTTTTTTTTTCACATTAATGATAAATATTCAAATCAGTTTTACGTATTAATTCTTTTTTTGTATTCATTGATTTATTATATAGTCGCGTAAAAGGCACATCAACTATAGTGAGAAATAGTGTATCAAGTGGTGAGAATATTAAAGAGGGGACCCATAATGAATCAGCAAGAGGTAGGCTCATATCCAATCCAATCCTGTTCTGCTTTTTAAAAGACAGGACATGACAATGACATTGACTCACCACAAAACCTTGGCTCGCCAACTGAATCAAATAAATCTACTAACACCGACTGTTTGACAGTTTGCTATGTTAATCATTTATTACTTTATACAAACTCTTTTTTTCTTTCTTAATAATATAATTTATTTTTTGTCAACATATTATTATTCCCATAATTTCTAAAATATGAATGACTTTGTTTCAATGTATAATTAAAAAAAAATAAGGCGTCCGATTGGTAACCTAAAATAATACAGATTTTTTAACGGATAACAAAAATAGTAGCGGTTACGAAATAATTAATGTAGAACTGTAAAAATGAGCTGTAAAAAAAAATTATATAAAAAAATTTAGAATAAAATTTTTGGTATCGTTTTCAATATAGTTTTGTGATTGATAACTGTAGCGATAAAACGTTGTGAGAAGGAAATTCTAATCAAATCCAATATATTTTAACAAAAAACCAACCAAAAATATCCGAGAGTTCAATCAAACGCGAGGCTTTGGTTCCAAGGCAAAGGAAGTTCATTGTAGATTAGTAGTTCATAAACACTATATAATCTCTTTTCAATTTTAGTTTTTTTTTTGATAAAATTCAATTTTAGTTAATTTTCCTCGTTAGTTTACTTAAACAGATACTTATTTGTTAAATACATTAAAAAAAAAAAAACAGATTTGTATTAATGTATAGTGTGCAAATTTCCTTATTTTTTTAATCGCCCATTGATTTGTTGATTAGGCGAAGTTAAAAACCTGGCGTGTTGCCGAGTCATCTCGCTCATCTATCTCATATAAATAAATATCCACCCTTTTTTTTTTTGAGAAAATATAAATATCCACCTTATTTCTTCTCGTCTCTGCAACTCCCCTGAATCTGATTAACAAAACGTCAAGCCATTTCTTCAGATTACGTTTTTTTTTTTCTTTATATAATCTTCCATTACTCTCGACGAATTTTCAATTTCTTAGTCTGTCACGGATTGGGGTTGGTTTGAAGTAGGAAAAAATATGGAGATGGGTTTCCAGGAAAATGAGCAAAATCAAGAATCTGACTCTCAGGTTGCGAATCTAATGGAGATTGGATCTGGGCATTACGGGTAAAGAATATCCATCGATTTCGATTTCGTTTTCAATTTTTTTTTGGTTATTGGAGCTAAATTTTCCCTCTTTAGTTGAATTTGATCTTTATTTTTTTTCCCCCC
This sequence comes from Kernera saxatilis, assembly GCA_900406395.1. Taxonomy (NCBI): domain Eukaryota; kingdom Viridiplantae; phylum Streptophyta; class Magnoliopsida; order Brassicales; family Brassicaceae; genus Kernera; species Kernera saxatilis. The sequence continues at coordinate 5,880 of OVAY01000126.1, forward strand.
AATTTTTATCTGTCTGTGTGTGTTTAGGTGCTCACATTACAGAAGACGATGCAAGATTAGGGCACCATGTTGTGATGAAATATTCGATTGCAGACATTGCCACAACGAAGCTAAGGTAATAAACTAATATTAAAGGAATGATCTTTTATCTTTTTACTTCGATTTCATAAAAAGTTGTACTTTTACTTTATAGATGTGAAAGGACAAGTTTGGGTTATAGATGTAAAGAGTATATAGAATTAATGGGTTACGTTTATTTCACAGGATTCTCTTCAAACTGAACAGCTTCATAGACATGATCTTCCTCGACATGAAGTTTCAAAGGTTGAAACATCAACTGCTGAATTCTGAACATTTTGATTCTGTTTATTAACTGTGGTAACAAATTTGGTCTTGATTCGGTTTTGCAGGTCATATGCTCGCTTTGTGAGACAGAACAAGATGTGAGTATCAACATTTTGATTTACGAATTTTAGTCGTGTGAGCATGTTTCTTGATGCTGACCTCTGATTGTTTTCTTCAGGTCCAGCAAAACTGCTCCAATTGTGGTGTATGTATGGGGAAGTACTTTTGCTCGAAATGCAAATTCTTCGACGACGATGTAAGTTTTTGTAATCAAGCTATCACCCTTTTATTATAACCGGAATCTGTATTAATGAGACTCAAATGGGTTGTTTCAGCTTTCCAAGAAGCAATATCACTGTGATGAGTGTGGGATTTGCCGGTATATATTTGCTTTTAAACTGACCTTGTCATTTGTGCTTACCAATTCAACTAATTGTTGATATGTAATCTCATGATGTTGGTTTGATAGGACCGGAGGAGAAGAAAACTTCTTCCATTGCAAAAGATGTCGTAAGAGACAAAACCTTGTGTGGTTGTTTCCACAAATGCTCGTTTTTTTCATTGTTCGGAGATCATAATTTTTGTTTTCTTGGAACAGGATGTTGCTACTCCAAAGTTATGGAGGACAAACACCAATGTGTCGAAGGTGCAATGCATCACAATTGCCCGGTTTGTTTTGAGGTAAAAGATTAAAATCCACCAATTTCTCAATGCAACATCATGGTGTCCTGATGTGGGTTTATTTGTTCTCAGTATCTGTTTGATTCCACAAGCGATATAACGGTCCTGCGATGTGGTCACACTATGCATTTAGAATGCACGAAAGATATGGGGCTACATAACCGGTATAAGAACTCTCAAGTCTTTTATGCAACTGATGAAGGAATTCATTGATAAACAAAGATTAAAACGGTTCTTGGATTTTCTTGATGATTTGTGTAGATACACATGCCCTGTATGCTCTAAATCCATATGTGACATGTCCAATTTGTGGAAGAAACTTGATGAAGAGGTAAGGCTTCATACTATAATGGGTACCTTTTGTATAGTCTCTTAAATCATTTAAGTTTTTACATTCAAAATTTTGCAGGTTGCCGCATACCCAATGCCAAAATTGTACGAAAACAAGATGGTAAACGAGATTCAATTCCATATTGTATTTGCGTGTGTGTTTTGTGTTTGTACACATTTTGATGTGATGCGTTGAATCAGGTATGGATTCTCTGCAATGACTGTAGTTCAAACACGAACGTTCGGTTCCATTTGATCGCGCATAAATGCAGAGGCTGTGGTTCCTACAACACTAGACAGACGCAGAGAGGCTCTGATACTTACTCTTGCTCTTCAGGAGTGCCTCAGGTTGTTGGTTCAACCGGTTAATTATTACCTGAACCAGAGCTGGTTTGGTGTCTGAATGAATTTTCCCAAGGGAGGTTATATGTATATTCTTAACCATAGTATCAGTCAATTCTTGTTAATATCAGTACAAATTCGAATGCATATGGCGATTGTTGTAGCATGTCCAGTTTTGACTTGCAGAGTCTAGACGATCTAAAATAAACGTAGATAGATTCTGGGATATTATTATGGCCTCTACAAGGAAGTAAAATCAATATCATAAAACTAATTTTTGCAGTCACTGATCTCTAAATGTCAAAGATTCTCTTGGAGTATGCAGCTTAGGGAACCGGGCTTTCGAGCATACCATTTCCTCCATACCAAAACATTCAGATCTAAACTAAAGAAATGAGCTGTTACATTTGGTTGGTGAGGTTACTAGTATAATGTGCTAAAAACAAAATCTTTAAAAATAGTAATACTAATGTTAAAAAAAGAAAAAAATAGTAATACTGCCTAAAACGCAGAAACAAGGTCGGATATTAAAAATATATATACATGAGCTGTCACATGTGGTTGGTGAAGTTGCGAATATAATGTGCTAAAAAATAAATCCTGAAAAAATATTGCCTAAAATGCAGAAACAAGTTGGGATACTAAAAAAAACACACGAGCCGTTAGATTTGGCTGGTGAAGTTGCGAATATTATGTGCTAAAGAGAAATCATTAAAAATATTGCCTAAAATGCAGAAGCAAGTGTAACAGCTCATGTGGTTGGTAAAAATTATTTTGTCAACATGCATTCTTTCGTAATCAAACAGTTTGTTTAACCAAATCGGATAAACAGAATTTACAAAATTAAAACGCTATAAAAATAAAATAAAGAGAAAGAGTGCAAACAGGCTTTCAGGTTTAAAAACTTTGCAAACGCAAGCTAATCCAATTAATATGTTGTCATTTTCACTAACTCCGAATAATCTGTTTAAAACGAGATGACTATATCATGATGCAACGACATTCATTTAATCGTCTAAATAAAAACTTTAAACTCTTTGTGAAGGGAGTGGGAAGACTTCGACATTGTTCCTTAGCTCTTAGTAGGAAGATTTTCCATCCGTGTTCACATAACACTAATCCAATCCTGGGAAAAAAATTATTACCTTTTCATAATCCATCAATCTGATATAATTTGACATTTGGTAGGTGAAATCACGAATACAATATGCTAAAAATGTTAAAGCAAATTGGGATATTACAAAAAAAAAAAAAAAAAAAAATCCCCACGGNNAAAAAAAAAAAAAAAAAAAAATCCTCACGTGAGGTGTGACATTTGTTGGTGAAGTTATTATAAATCCTCATGGTTTTCAAGTCACTAGCGTCAAATGCTACACTTCCTTCACAGTCACCTCTTTAGATATTCGGATAATACCAATTAAGGTAACTTATCCAATCATTGTACTTTCGTTTTGCTTCTTCAATGTATATGTTTTTCAGCATTTAACTTTGAGATTCCGCTATTCTCAGATTTTTGATTCGTTTTCTTTTCTCTTTTATTCCACAGAACTTTTTATATACTAAGCCTTTCGATTTTTTTTTTCCCGGAGAAATTAAACATCGGTTGGTAAGTATTGAGATAAAATTATTATATAGTATCCAAGATTCGTTTCGATCTACTTAAAATTATTATTATGGGAAATTCGGTTCTGGATATTGAAATCTCAGATAAGTCGAAACTGGATCTTGATCCAAATATCGTGATTTTAAAGTTCGAATATCTCGATCCGGAAATTATGATTTCAAAGTCTAGATATTCGATCCGAACTTGTTAAATAGATTAAATATGTTTTACATAGATTATATGATTTTTATATAAATTACATATAAATTACAGAAATAGATTATTTAAAAAAAAAATAATAATAATGAAGTTTAGTTAATATTTTTATAAAAAAAGTTACTATCGCTATTTCAACAATGGCATGAAGAGTGATGCAATATACTCAATTCTTTTGGTTGGTTCAACAGGAAACGAAAAAGAAATGGAAGAGGATTATAACAAGTTGTTGAAGTTGAGTGTGGCTATTATTATAGTGTTCACCACAATTGTTGTGGCCAAACTCATTACCTCTTCCAAATCCAAGAAGAAGAGTGTTCGTGTCCCTCCGGTTCTTTAAGCGTGGCCTCCTTTGATCGGAACTCTTCTCCGTTTCATGAAAGGTCCAGTCTTGATGCTTAAAGAGGAATATCCTAAGCTTGGAAGTGTTTTCACGGTTAAGCTTCTTCACAAAAACATCACCTTTCTCATCGGTCCTGAAGTATCGGCCCATTTCTTCAACGCTTTTGAATCCGACCTCAGCCAAAAAGAAGTTTACCGATTCAACGTGCCTACTTTTGGCCCCGGAGTTGTGTTTGATGCTGATTATCCCATTCGGATGGAGCAGTTTCGGTTCTTCGCCGACGCTCTAAAGGTCAACAAGTTAAAGAGTTATGTTGATCACATGACGAAAGAAGCTGAGGTAAAAATCAGCACTTAAAACTTTTGAGAAATATTATTCTAAAAATTATACTTTTCATAAACTCATATCGTATATTATTTCTGAAGAAGCTGAGGTATAAATGTTATTTTACAACTTTATTTCTAAAACGTTTAGTTTGACACCAAATATATATGTATATGTATGTGAACCTTTGTATGTTTAATCTTTACAGGATTACTTTTCAAAATGGGGAGAGAGTGGTGAAGTGGATCTAAAGACTGAGTTAGAGCACCTAATCACCTTAACGGCCAATAGATGCATATTGGGACGAGAAGTTCGTGACCAACTTTCTGGTGATGTCTCTGCATTGTTCCATGAGCTTGATAAAGGCATGCTTCCCATTAGTGTTCTCTTCCCATACCTTCCCATTCCAGCTCATCGATGTCGTGACCGTGCCCGAGCAAAGCTTGCAGAAATCTTTTCCAAAATCACAGCATCCAGAAAACACTCGGGAAAATCAGAGAACGACATGCTACAATGTCTCATCGACTCAAAGTACAAAGACGGTAGAGAGACAACTGAATCTGAAATCACTGGCTTGCTCATTGCTGCTTTGTTTGCAGGACAACACACGAGCTCAGTCACTGCCACATGGACTGGTGCTTATCTCATGCGAGACAAACACTACTTATTAGCCGCAAAGGACGAGCAGAAGAAAATGATTGAAAAACATGGGGATAAGATCAATTACGATGTCTTATCTGAAATGGATGTTCTCTTTAGGTGCATCAAAGAAGCTTTAAGGCTTCATCCTCCATTGATCATGCTGCTGAGAGCCTCACACAGTGATTTCAGTGTGACAACCCGAGAAGGAAGAACATATGAGATCCCTAAGGGTCATATCGTTGCAACTTCGCCTGCATTCGCCAATCGCTTACCTCATGTTTTCAAAGATCCTGACAATTTCGATCCTGATAGATTCTCAGCAGGAAGAGAAGAGGACAAAGCAGCTGGTGCATGTTCATTCATATCCTTAGGAGCAGGAAGGCACGAGTGTCTTGGTGGACCTTTCGCGTACATGCAAATCAAATCCATATGGAGTCATTTGTTGAGAAACTTTGAAATGGAGTTAGTGTCACCTTTCCCTGAAATCGCTTGGAATGCTATGGTGGTTGGCCCTAAAGGAAACGTGATGGTTCGTTACAAGCGTCGCCACCTTTCTTGAAAACTATTCCAAATTATACAAATCTTATTGCAACTTGGTTTTATCTTTCTTGTCTTGTCTCTCGTCTCTTGTTGGTTTTGGTTTGTTATGTCGGTTGTTGAATTGTATGCTACTTCTCTGTAATGAGACTCAAATGGGTTGTTTCAGCTTTCCAAGAAGCAAATATCACTGTGATGAGTGTGGGATTTGCCGGTATATATTCGCTTTCAAAATGACCTTGTGATTCATTTGTGTTTACCAATTCAACTAAGTATTGATATGTAGTCTCATGATGTTGGTTTAATAGGACTGGAGGAGAAGAAAACTTCTTCCATTGCAAAAGATGTCGTAAGAGACAAAACCTTGTGTGCTTGTTTCCACAGATGCTCGTTTTTTTCATTGTTCGGAGATCATAATTTTGTTTTCTTGGAACAGGATGTTGCTACTCCAAAGTTATGGAGGACAAACACCAATGTGTCGAAGGTGCAATGCATCACAATTGCCCGGTTTGTTTTGAGGTAAAAGAATCAAATCCACCAATTTCTTATTGCAACATAATGGTGTCCTGATTTGGGTTTATTTGTTCTCAGTATCTGTTTGATTCCACAAGAGATATAACGGTCCTGCGATGTGGTCACACTATGCATTTAGAATGCACGAAAGATATGGGGCTACATAAGAACTCTCAAGTCTTTTATGCAACCGATGAAGGAATTCATTGATAAACAAAGATTAAAAACTTTTATTCGATTTTCTTGATGATTTGTGTAGATACACATGCCCTGTATGCTCCAAATCCAATCTGTGGAAGAAACTTGATGAAGAGGTAAGGCTTCATAATATAATGGGTATCTTTTGTATAGTCTCTTATGGTCATTTAAGTTTTACATTCAAAATTTTGCAGGTTGCCGCATACCCAATGCCAAAATTGTACGAAAACAAGATGGTAAACGAGATTCAATTCCATATTACATTCATTTGATAGCGCATAAATGCAGTAGCTGCGGCTCTTACAACACTAGACAGACGCAGAGAGGCTCTGATCACTCTTGCTCTTCTGGAGTGCCGCAGGTTGTTGGTTCAACCGGTTAATTATCACTTTAACCAGAGCTGGTTTGGTGTCTTAATTTCCCAAAGGAGATTATTTGTACTTTCTTAACGAATGCATCAGTCAGTCAATTCTGGGTTATATCAGCACAGATTCATATGCATATGGCGATTGTGGTGAACATGTCCAATTCGACTTGCGGATCGAGACGATCTAAAAATAGACGTAGACCTGAGATCTTATTGCCTTCCAACAGTCTAAAATAACCAAACATTCAACTCTCAACATAGTTTGCATTGAGTCCAGAAGATATGCTCTGTTCTGGCACGTTAATTGGACTTCCCTGGGTTCATAGATAGACATTATCGGATCAGGTGGTCCTTCTTTGTTCGAGGGATCCAAGTTGTCTGTCTAGGGTCAAGTGACGCAATCTTCCTGTTCAAGACGGTCTGTCAAATGCCACGTAGTGTCACAGCAACCAAGCTTGCGTAACCATTCTTTTTAATTTCGTGGACATGCAAATAGACACTAACAAATCCTCTATTATGTCATGCTCTGTTTCTAATCACACGGTCGATAGACCCGATGGAAGAGTCACGCACGCACGTCTCAGTTACGAAGATCAATACAAAGTCTGTGTGATCATATTTCATATTTGATGGGCGCGAACGCGCTATATAAAACATGAGCATCTCGTTTTCAAATTACTATTAATTAATACTAGGTCTCAATCCATTATATATTTTTTTGGGACATCGTGTCCTATCTGTAAAATTAAAAAAATCTCTCCAAATATTTACTTAGTAAAAGGAAATAATTTCTTCTAAAATCTAGTAATATCTATTATGTAAAAATCCATTATTATAAATTAAATTAAATTAAATATTTAAGAACAATAATATTATTATAGTCAATATGTGTGTAGATGATTTTTTTTCAAATTAGACAAAAATAAATTATTAAACAAAATCTCCCAAATAAATATATAGTAGATACTAGATAGGTTATTATAGCAAATTTTCCTTTTTAATAAAAAAAAAAAATCTCTCTCAAATCTTTTTTTAACATCTAAAAGGGAAGCTATCTTATAACAAAAAGGAAAGCAATTAAAAAAAGGGGTGCTTTGTGTTATATATATATACATGTAGGAGGGTTTTTGTGTTTCTAAGGTATATTACTACTATTAGCCGCCATGAAAGGTTGTTCACAATCGTCATCCCCACGTAACCTAGATGGTGCCGGAAACTCCACAACAACCATTCCTCATAAACTCACCTTCGAGATACTCTCTAGACTTCCGGCGAAGTCCCTCATCCGATTCCGATCCGTGTCAAAGCTGTGGCGCTCCATCATCCACAGCAAAGGTTTCGTCAAAGCGTTCGTGACTCGGTCAAGGACTCGGCCTCGCCTCCTTTTCACCTTTAAGGATTATGATTCAGAAAAGCAATTCATCTTCTCAGCTCCTGAACACGACAACAACAATTCCTCCTCAGTCGTTGCTAGACACGACATGACCATCCCAAGATTAACAGGCTACTCCATCACATCTCCCCCCGTCAACGGCCTGATTTGCTGCACACGTGGTTCTTCGATCGCCCTTTGTAATCCCACCACGAACCAACTTTTGATGCCGCCCGTTGTTAAACCCTATGGAAGAGTCACGCCGCACGTCTCGGGTACGATCCTGTCCGAGATGAATACAAAGTCTTGTGTGTCATGATGTTCGATGGGCAACAGGAGCATCTCGTTTTCACACTGGGATCTAAATCCAAAATGTGGAGAAAGATCCAGATCGCCACCGGAGAGCCTAATTACACAGATGTTCAAGGCGGGATTTGCATCAATGGTGCTATATACTATGGAGTTGGACATAACAAGATAGCTAGATTCGATCTTAGAATGGAGAAGATGACGTTTATTCAAGCACCCCAAGACATTTACCGTTGGACTTTTATAAACCACCAAGGAAAATTAGGAGGAATAGAGTATGATTGCTTGTTGTACGAGATGCGAGTGTGGATTCAAGAGAAAGAGGAATCGTGGAATAAAATGACTTGCGTTGTGCCTTGTGAGTGGGGAGATTTATTTAGAGACAAGGGACTATCTTCTTCTCAGGGAGGGATTCACACCGGAGAAGTTATGTTGGTCTCTCGTTGCTTAGAATCATCTAAGCCTTTCTCTGTTTTCTATTATGATATGATCAGAGAGAGATTCAGAAGTGCGCAAGTCCAAGGAATCACAGACCATGACTTTAGACGTATCCATGGGATTGGTAAGCATGATCGTGAGATATTGTGTTTTCCAGGTCACATTGAGAATATCATGTTCTTCTGAACAAACTCTTTATGTTTATTTCTCCATGCTGGGTTTTCTAAAAATTTCCTACGATTTTGCTTTGGTTCTCGTCTATCTTTTTCTTTTAATTCTTTTTAAAGTTTGAATAAAACAGTGGGTGGAATTAAACAAGAGAGAAACTAGTTCACTATGTTTATGGTAACTATGTATACTTCCTATATTTTTTAGCAAAAAAAAACTATGTATACTTCCTTATATATTTATATCACATTTAACAAAAGAAAAAGGGAAAGTGGGGTGTTTGCGGTTGCTTCATAGCCAGAGTTGCTAATTCAATTGGTAAAAAGTTGGTGTCTAAAAGTAAACCAAACAAAACGAAAATAAATGATTCGATTAACCTCGACAAATGGCCGAAGAAGTAATCACAAAAACGATAGAATTCACTATCATATATTAACTATATATTAAAAAAATATGATAGTTAAATAAAAATAAAAATATTGGTTTATTTAAAGGTTAAAGTATTATTTAATATAATTAACTTTTTGTTTTGTTCACATATTTAATAATAATATAACTAACTAATATATAAAAAACACATTGATTTTTCAATTCGGTTTGGTTTTAAACCGAACTGAACCATTCACTTTAAAAAAAGCTTTAATCAATCGGATTGTGCATACAATATTGTTTGGTTTGAGTTGGTTTGGGTTCGGTTGGTTCGGTTTCTCGCAAATTATATACGCCATAGAAAATTATGTCGCAAATTTATTGTAAATTTTGTAATTATAGTTAGTAAGTTTCATATAGGACAAATAATTTTAGCAGAGATATTTGTTACAGTAGGATGTTAAACTGAAGTTGAGATTGGTTTAAGTTGCACTTGGGTCAACAAAGACTTTTTATATTGAAAGAGTTACACGTCAGCATACTATAAGCCCCTCGCGTCGTGGACCCCACAGTAGACATTCCGGTTTTTGTCCAGTTCAGAAAATTCCAGCCTAGCATCCATTTAAGACATAGCATCTTACGTGTCGACTTTACTTTGTCGAGCTTCTTCCTCCACAAAGAAGTTGGTGTTAACGGCGGAGGATTCGACGAGAGCGCGAGATGGGAGAGAAAGACGACGTTTTGTGGTGAGACAAGAGACGTGTTGTTGTGGTCGACGACAGTGAGGATTGGTTTTTAAGCCGATATTGCTTGATTTCTTTTAGGAATACACAATCAAAGCCTTAATATTCCTTAATATTCGGATGAAATTAAGATTTCTTTTTTCTTTTTGTTTTCTGATTGATGATGATGTCATGATGATGGTTGAAAAGTATAAATTAAAAAAAAAAAAAAAAAAAGAAAAAAAAGAGAGATTTGTGAGAAAGAGTCGTTGGGCCTCTATGCGGTTTGAGTGAAGAAATGTAGCCCATGAATGTATCGTCAGAGATTTTTTGTTAAAACATTTGGTTCAAAGTCGACGATCTGGTTCTCATCATCCATTCTGTCGTGTGAATCCAATGGATCTAAGGGCATCCTATCCATAAGAACCTTTGTATCTAAAATAAAATAAAATATTAATATTTTAATATAATTTAATTATAAAATTAAACTTTAATTTATAAATAAAGTTTGAGTCAATTAATAAAAAACAACAATTTAATGAATTTTTCACAGGGTTTTCAAAGTTTCTCGTTTGATAACCCCTTCTCACTCTCTCTCTAACTTTTTATTTTTTGAGATACTATTATGGGATACTCCCACTAAAGATGCTCAAGAGATCATTAAAAAAAAACTGTTTTTTTTTGTCTTTTCCTTCAGTAATTAATTTATAAAAAAAAAATAAATTTTCAAATTCTTTGTTTTTTGTCTTTTTCTTCTGTAATTAATTTATAAAAAAAAAACAAATTTTCAAATTCTTTGCACCGTTAATTTTTTTAATTTGTCCTTGCACTTTGGAGAATTACATTTTTCATTTCCCACAAATATTAAATAGTAAACAGAAAAAAAAAAACAAAATAAAACAAGATCGATAGTGAACGAGAGTCGAAACAACAACCTTAAGAAACTAGTTATGGAGATTACAAAAATATAGGTAGCTTTTTCTCCAAAGGAAGAAAACTTATTACACGAACCTAGCTCATAGAGCATAGAGAGAATCACCATCTGACTTCCCAAGGAATCCGACTAGCTTCTCGAACCGGTTTGCCTGGATGACGAATCTGGTGCCATTCGGTTGTCCAAATTCCTGAGATTTTCTACTCATTGAGGTTGTGAAGGTTAACGACGAAATATCCAAAATGTACAGAAAATACCCGAAATATCTGAAAAAGCTAGAATCATATCAGCAAAATCTACCCAAATTATCCGAAAAAAACCCGAAATAACTAAAAAATTGTAATTGTATCACTCAAATCTATCTTTATTATCTGAAAAGCGGGTTTATAATTATAATTTTGGATATTCGATTTTTTTAAAATCTAAATATAACTAATATTTTTAGGTGTATAATTATATTTCAAATATTTCGGGATACTCATTTGGTTCTCAGTTCGGTTCCAGTTTTTCAGGTATAGAGGTCGACGTACCGTTCCAATATTTTCACGGTTTCGATTCGGTTCGATACTCTCTTTTTTGGGTCGGGTTCGGGTTGGTTTTGGATTTCGAGTAAAAGTCGCAGGCCTACGCTAAATAATATACTGAAACAAGGTGAATCAATCCATAAGTTGACTGTCTATTTTGATCACTCTTCAACATATGTATGTGTGTTACATGGGCAAGAAGATCTAGCTCCACCCGAACCCACAAATAAAATTGACTTTTGGCTTTTGGACCATTTAGTTGTTGGGCTTTACTAACGAGTTCTCACTCATCTCACCTTAAAACAAAATATCACAAAGGTTACAAATCATTCAAGTAAGCCCCCACAAGTGCCACAAGAAAAGCCTCTTTAATTACCAAATTTCAATTACTACAGAAAAACAAATTACATTATGAAGCCAGGAACATAACATCACATATAGAAAAATGAAGCTAAAGTCTTGAGCTTTAGATTTAACATAATATCATCCCCAACTGGTGGTAGAAGGAAAAACCATGAAGATAAGAAATAAAAAGAAACCAGATTAACACATCATGATTGTGAAAATGGGTTCAGATTTAAAAACAGCAAGCATCTCTAAAGGAAGAAATTAAAATAGCAAACTCTCTCACATAGAATTAATTAACTCTCCATTGAGTTGGAGGTAAAACCAGGGGAGTTTTTTCTTCATTTCTTTCCCATCAATCTAAGTCTAAACCCTAAATGGATCAGACTCTGTCTCCCACAATGGAGAATAACCAAAAGCCTTAATGTACACAAGATCAATCCCACTTGAACCCTATATGAGATAAATCCTGAAATTGACCTATGTAATGGTATATTAGATGACTATTAGTACTAATTGGGTAAGAATAAAGATCAGTAGCCAGATTTGTGTGGATTTTCAGTCAGTGGAGAAGAACTTTCTGATACTTGGCTTCTGAATATGACCCATCTGAGAATACTCTTTTCCTGTTGAATTTCCCACATCCATTGTTGACAATTGGGCATTGGACGGTGACTGGAGGGATCTCGAAGGTCTTGAGAGGCGGTGGCGGGTGGCGCCATTGAGGTAATGGACCGGCTAAGAGAAGTGTCTGAAGTAAAGGCCCTGCCTTTATAACAGCCTGTAAGAGCTTACCCTTTTCAGGCAATGGTTTGTCTGGAAACAATGGATCCATAATCTCAGTTCCTGAGACTTCTTCAAGCTGAGATGGTGGTGGATTCATGACATGATCAGTGGGCGACATAAAGCTCTCTTCGCAATCCGAGGATGAGAAGCTCTTGTTGGATCCTAGCTGTTGAGGCTGCACTGTTTCATCTTCAATGCTTGAAGCTCCGGACAAAGGAGGAGTCATATGCTTTTGCTGCTGAAGCGAGAGGGTATCGAACATGAGACGCTGACATTTCTCGAGAGTTTCGTCTCTTTCTTTGATGGTTTTGGTTAAGATATCTTTGAGATGGATCAATTGTTCATCTCTCTTCCTTATTTCCTCATGAGCAAACATCTTTGTTTGTTCGAGCTCTAGTGTTGTGTACAGAAGAGACTGTCTTAGTTCTTCTGTTGTCTGTATAAAGTTTTAAAAAAAAATCAGACCCGAAAGAAAGAAACAGAGGAAAAAATCTGTTTAAATAAGCAAGATGGGACCGAACGAGAGAAAAAAAAAACAGGGAACCCCTAAATTGAGCATTCACTTGCTGATTCAGATTCAAATAATTAACCTTCCACAAAATCTCTTCAAGATCCAATCTTTTTTATCTGGGGAATAAATATAGACAATACTCGGGAATGCAAAATATGAACTGTAACAATATACGTTCTTTTTAGCTAGGGATCTTTAACAAAATCCTAAACCCAACAAGGATTGAGTCACAGAATTGCAAATTAAGAAACCCATTATGGACAATTAAGCTACAACATTTGGTAATTATGTTCGAATTCAGAGAAAGTTTAAACAAAATATGTTCTTTTTAGCTCTGGGCATTAACAGAATCCAAAACCCATCAAGGATTGAGTCGCCTAGTTGCAGATTATGACCAACATTATGAAAAATCTAGATGACTGTTAGCAACTAGGTCTAGATTGGAGGTTTATTAGACCAAGCATAAGAAAAAAAGATAACCCTCAAAAAAATTCTTGTTTTGGACAGACATTATGCGCCAATTTAAGCAAAATCAAAAGTGAAAGAAAGAGAAGAAAGCAAAAGCTGAAGAAGAGCATTGCTTTGGTGAAGGAAACAGAGGAAACTCCAATTTAGGAAGAAAACAAAAAAAAATTACCTTTCCGTGAGGGTAGTGAGGCCAGCCAAGAAGAGCATTGCTTTGGTTATCCATAAATTCTACTAAATTGAGCTTAAAAGATCTTTTGATTCTCTAAAAAAATAGTGTAAGAGAGGGAGAGAAAGAGAATGGAGTTTAACTTAGGGAGGGAAGGACTTATAAATAAGTAAAACTTATTGAACTGTTTAAAGCAGATCGAGCTTTTTCAGGTATGTAACTTTCTTTCGAGATTTCAATAATTAATCAAATAACTAAAATTAAAAAAAAATGATAGCACATGATTGTATCATATCTTGCAACATTATCTCAACTAACTCCACTTTATATTTTACCGCGCAAGCCGCACAAACTATAAAAAAATTATTTATCAGTAATATATGTAGCTTATAGAATAAAATCGCACAACTCAAATTCAAAGTAATGTAGTTAACTTCGATTTTCAACAAAAAGTCAACGATCATTTAAGAATTTGGGAAACACTTTTCTTACTTGGTGAACAGTAGAAAACAAATCAACAAGAGGTTTTTTTAGACAAATTCTGTCTCAAAACGTACTCAAAAGGTTCAAAAATATAACTATAATTCAGGTATTTTTGCAAATCATTCTTATACCTGTTTACATGAAACGAGATTAAAATCATTTAAGTGGGTGTATCTTTTTAACATTATATATATATATATATATAACCCTATAGTTCTTTTTTCTTTTTCCATCTTTTGCCGTAAGTATTTGGTGGAAGACCAATATCGTAGTTTACTGACTTTGGTCTCACTCACTCACATTATAGTCTCAATTCGCTTAAAGCATTTTGTTTTCTTCTTCGGTTTTTCTTGGGATACAACACGATTTCTTGTCTTTATCCAAGAAAAATCAAGTGCACCGAAAAGAGCGGGAACGAATGCTTCTTCTAATACCATACTTTTCAATTTTGTGTAGATAAAGTAATATACGTATGTGTATAAACAAACTAAAGAAGCATGGTCATTGAGAAGTGGATTCTCTGGTCAGCAATAGAGGCCGGTAACCAAACTTTTCCCACCAATATATTGAGAAAGTTTTGATGGATTCCCTTTTTCAATTATTAAACCTATCACTACTGGTGGAAAAGAAAAACCCTCACATCTTCGTTCCCAAATATCACGTGAATATTACAGAATAAAATAGCTCAATTTTTTTTTATTGGATATTAACATCGCTACATTATAGCCGGAAACAAAATTATTTAGTAATTAATTTAATTAATCATTTAATTGTTTTATTCTAGTATTCGTGTAATTCCAATGTGGACTGCCTTGCCTTTACTTTTGGTGTTAGAAAAACACGTAAATGACTAATAGAGTGAGCGAAAATTCAATTTTAATTTCCTCAGCAAAAATATATAATGAATATCTGGAAAAAAATAAAAAAAAAATATATAATGAATATTCTTAAATACTTTTATGAATATAATGAATTGACTTTTACCGCAAGTGGAAGTAAAGCAAGGAAAGTAGTATCTCCATATTTGGTTCGCTGGGCAATGGGCATGTGATAATATGATGGCCATAGTAATTATGATATTGGTATCCATTAAAGAGAATGCAAAGGATTCTCTCCTTACAGATGAATATATATTATATTAATAAAGAAAAAAAAAAGTATTTCCAATAGTAAAAGTAGGGAGACAAGAGTTATCATTTCAGGGTCTCTTTCACCAACATTAATCTAAGAGCATGTCAAGCAAAAATATTATTTCTTCTTTTTCTTTTATTGTGTTAAATATTAAAAACTTTTAATCCACGAGATTCCACCACAAATTATTATTAAATTTCATTATATTCTGCTAATATTATTTTTCAACCAGATTCAACCATTAACATTTAAATATTTGTCTACCTTAGTTTTTTTGTGTAACTTTATCTTTTTTTCTTACTTTTTTTTTGTTAATATGTAACTTTATCTTTAACCCACATAAATATCTATTGTACCACTTCGTGATTTGTTGTACTCACTACTCACTCGCGATTTTATCACTTCAATATACATCGTAATATTCAATTTAAAACATGTGAGTCAATATGTCTAATCTATGAATTAGATGAGTTTAATTAATTTTCAACTGAATTTCACAACCTAAACATCAAAAGGAAAATATCTTGAGCAGGTGGAACCAATATGGCAACCTACTAAAATGTTATTGTTATATATGCAGATTACAAAAATCATGAAAGTATTGTTATTATGTTATGAATAACAGTAAAGATGCAGTATTTAATTTATCATGGTATCAGATATGGGTTAATTTATTTATTGACGATTTGTTGTAAACTGGAAGCAAAGAAACTTTGACAGTTAATATTGATACGAATGTTTATGTGACTTCATAGATCTCTATATTATATATGAATATGATGACCCACAATATCCAATATCTAATAATGCCTTATGAATATGATCGTGTTGGCAATTTTCACAGCAAGGATAATTTATGGCTTAGAGCTAATTATACGAAGCCACAAACATGGGAGCTATCCATAAATGCACGGGACATGCTTTGCTTTCATTCTTCACTATCATCATGAACGGAAAAAGTTTGTTTGCGTTTTAGTTTTATCCAGTTAATTAAGATCCTTAAATTCGATACTGAGGGAAATTATATTGCTTATTTTGTCGGCCAATAATACAACTTCTTATGATAGTTCTAATGAATGGATGCATAAACTAGTTTGAGAAAGTAAACTACAAGCAAAACGAATTTACCGTTGTGGCAGTTAAAAAGATTCAATTTGATTTAAAAAAAAAAAAAAAAATCAATTTGATTCTCCATACATGCAATTCCCCTTTTAAAAATCTTCTATATAAATTACATCTTTATATGTTTTCTTTTCATCTATATATTATATTATTTTATAAATTATCATGTATCGTACACTACATACGACATGCAAGACCACAACATATGATTTGAGAGCGTATATAATATTTTAGATCTACAATAATATTGTTGTAGATATCGGGACTTTGTCAAATTCATGGATTTCCAATTCAAACTTAACTGGTAATGAGTAGATTGATGTATATTCTTAATTTAGATAAAAGATTGTTAACAATATAAAAACTACATTGAATAATATGATTGATTGTTTCATTAAGGCATGCATAAATTATGTATGTGTGTGTGATAGTCTATTTATATTGTTTTGATAGTTCTAGTATGTGGACTTCGACTTCTCAGTGTTTTTTTTTTTGTTTTCGGTTTATTTTTCTTGCATGTGTTATATATTTATAGAATTTTGTTGACTAGTTAGCCCATCCAACGTTGTCCAACCATTTTAGTCGTCACGGTGTTTGAAAACATGAAAAACAAGCATTGAAAAGTTTTTTTTTCATTTGTCGTATAGAAAAACTTGGAATAAATAGGCTACGTTTTCTCGAAGTCGATCGGGTAAATGGTTGATTTTTTTTTTGTTAAAAAGGAAAAATGTCATGAATTGCTCAATTTTTTTGCTAAAGTTTAAAAGTTATTTTCTGAAGAAAAAAAAAAGGGATCGTATTCGGATCTGATATAGGACTGAATCAACTCTTGGAATCGGTTAAGCTATTAACGTTTGGTCCAAATCCCCATGCAAGCGCTATAAAAAAAAAATATAAATTTAATTTATGTACAAGATTGAAGTTTAAAATTCTTCAGCTTCTAATGCCTAATAAAATTCACTAAAATAGATAATCAACTTGAGGGTCGACATATCATAATCTAGCCTAATAGGAAGAAGGTAATATTGTATGTTCTCTCTAAGTCCGCATCGGAACCTTATGAGAGCGGTTCTGCATTCACGTTTAAGGCCCAGTTTGAGTCCATATGTTTACAATGGGTTGCAAAGTACTTCAAGGCCCAATTTGAGTCTTGCTAAATTAAATGCCTGTAGCCACTAATGATCATATTATTAAATAAATAATTTTTGGCTCACTAGTAATCAGATCCGTTGTAGCACACTGGTTAATTTCAATTGATGAAATCCGGGTTCAACGCCCGGCAACGGAATTTTTTTTTTTTTAATTATGCGTTAACATGTTACAACATCAGTGTATATAAATTAAACAATTTAATACTATCAAGCATCTTTGTGGTAGCAAAAAAGGACATGTTAAATATAAAAAATATCCATCGTTCACGTGTAGTGGTTGTAAAATTCATATGAAGTAATTAGTTGCTAAAACACGATAATACGAGCAAAATCCTCTTTTTATCAGCATTAATTGTAAATGTTTTTTCTGTGATGTCAGAAAAAAAAAAAAAAAGGTTTTTCTGTGTTTCCACTTGTATTTGTTTTTTCACGACGAACCAAATTGGACATACTTTCAGTTTCGGGTCACGGTTGGACCGGTGGAAACACTTGTAGAGAAACAAAAAGTTAGCTAATAAAAGATGTTGGAGTGGCAGATTTTATATCAATAATGTCTATACATCTTCTTCCTTCTGATTCAAGGTTAAGCGACCCCCTAACCAAACATTTTGCTTCGATTCTAATATTTCTACAATATATTTTATCATATACTTTTTATGTATGTATATAAAGAGAGAATTTAATGTGAAGAATAATATTGCCGAGTCATGAATGCCTTGTGACTAAATCATTTAATTGACAGAAAGAGACTAAAATACTACTTTTTTTTTTGTGCAAACTAAAATACTTCTACTACTATTATTTATTACAGACGAACCAAATGGCATCCGAAGAAAAATAAACAATCACAAAGGTGTACTTTGAGAATATATGAACAATATATAATTTCAACATAGAATACAGGTTTGGTTTGTGAATCATGCTTATATTATTTTTGCTGCTGCGTCACAATTTATATTCAAACCATATAAAATGCGTGTATATATTGTTTAAGAAATTACCATATTCAATACCAAATTCCAAACTAGTAAAAATGTCATTTTGTTTATGGACGAGCTATAATACCAAATCTAATTTAGAATTGTATCAAAGCCAACCATATTCAATCATTACAATTCATATATTTTTGAGCAAACATAATAAAAAATAAACCATTGTGAACGGTAGTTGGCGAAGAAATACTGTAAACATTAAAATGGGTAAATTTCTAAGTATATTTTTGTTTTCAGTGCTGTATCCATTTTTGTCTACATATATAAAAATATATACACGTAGCCTTTTTATCGCTAGATGGGTAAATATGTGAATTTGGTTGGTTACAGTATTAAATGTTTCATTTACTATAGCCTATATGGGTGATTCTAAAGTGCAACCAATCAGTAGCTGAGTTCTAATAAAGAAATAAATACACCAACCTTTTAACAGAATCCGTTATTAATCAACCATTTTTTCATTGGTCCAGTCCAACCACTTTCATATGAATTCTTATCCATGTTGCTGTAACGATAGATTTTGTTTCCGCCGTTACATTTACAACATTCAAAATTGCATTTGTGGGGGTATATGGGATTGTTGTGTCCTGTTTTCTTCCCTAGAATGTCAATTGTTTAAGCATGGGTGCTTTTACACAAAATCTGAGATATTTTGTCACTAAGATCAGAATTTTTTCTCTAAAATGTTATATTTCTAAGGTTTTTTTTTCTTCTATTTATTACGTCTTCATTGTCTTATCAAGTGGGCATTATTTTTGTCTATAAAGAGAGAAGAAGATATCTAAACTTGATCGTCTCAGGCGTTGTTCGTGCTCTTAATCACATTTCTTAAGTCTTAACCAATTGTTTACTTACTTCGTAATAAAATTAATTGGTGTGATGATTATTTGATCATTCATGGAAGTATAATTAGAAAAAGTAAAATTCCAGTAATAAAATCTAACCGCAGAATAATTAATAGTATTTCATGTGTTTTCCATGTTTCATGTTTAAAAGTTTTTTTCACACATTAATAACACATCAAAATACCGAATGCTATTTAAAATCAAATTTTTATTTTTGAACACGACAACATTACAATCTATTAAAGGAAGTAATAATTTTTATTTTATTTTTTTTTGTCAACAATAAAGGAAGTAGTATTTTACATACTTGGAAAATCAAGTTCGAAGCTACTTCCTCTCCGGTTTGATATCGAATCCGGATCAAAGGATACTAATAATAAAATTTGTTTTAATACACCCAATGTGAGTTTATAAAAGTAATAAACGTCACAGCTAACTTCTGATTATTAGCTAAATGATTTGTCTAATCCAAAACAGCTTATCAAGAGACATTTATGAAGCACATGCCCCTCACGGGATCAAAACAGCCCAACTTACCAATTGGGCAAAGTAATTATGAAGGAGCCTACAGGGGTATTATAGTCATTTCACATAGTCTGGTACGGTTTCGAGACATGACCAGCGATGAACCCGAGACCATTGCCTAGCTCCATTCTGCTCCATTGCATCGCCCTGTGACCTTCTTTCTTTCTCTCTCTCTCTCTAAAAAAAAAGATTCAGTTTTTCTTAATGATCTCTGATGACCCCATTGGATTCGAACCAAACCCATGACACGAGAGAATGATTGAGAACCAGATCACCAATCTTGATCCAAATGTAATTAAAAAACTTCTGACGATTCATTCTTGAGAAATTTTCTTTATTTTTAATTCGTAGAAACCCCAACGACTCTTTCTCTACATTCCTCCCAATCTCTATCCCTTGATTTCTACTTCTCAATCATCATCATCATCACCAGAAAAACAAAGTAAAGAGAAAGCTCCGTTTCATCTTTGTTCCTCTTAAAAATCAAGCAATGTCGCTTGACATTAACAGACCTAGCATCAACAAGACGAAGAAGAAGATGGGTTTCATCGTCAAAATGCAGCTTAATAACAACAACAGAGGAGGAAACAACAAAAGAAATCTCTTCGTCTTCGTCTTCTTCAGAAATTATTACAGATGGATCCTCTGGTTTTTCCTCTCTCTCTATTTCTTCACATCTTACTTCGCCGGAGACCAACCCTCACCGTCGACGACCACAACAACACGTCTCGTGTCTAACCACAAAACGTCGTCGTCTCTCCCATCTCGCGCTCTCATCGAATCTTCCGCCATTGTCAAACCAGGTTATTTGTTCTTCCTCTGTTTCAATCACTTTTTCCCTCAAAAATCGATTTTTTATTCTTTCTAAAAGATTCGTCTCTAATTAAAGGCATATTCAGCGGAATGAAGATATACGTTTACGATTTACCGGCGAGATTCAACGCCGATTGGGTAACGGAATCAGACCGATGCGCCAGTCATCTCTTCGCGGCGGAGGTAGCGATTCACCGTGCGCTTCTCTCCGATTCATCCTTCTCCGTCCGTACGTTAGACCCAGAAGAAGCCGATTTCTTCTTCGTCCCTGTCTACGTCTCCTGCAACTTCTCCACCACCAACGGCTTCCCTTCTCTAAGCCACGCTCGCTCCCTCATTAGCTCCGCCGTCGATTTCCTCTCCGTCCGTTACCCGTTTTGGAACCGGACTCAAGGCTCCGACCACGTCTTCGTCGCTTCCCATGACTTCGGCGCGTGCTTCCACGCGATGGTAAGCTCTAATTTCCTCCCAAATTATTAGCTAGAAGTGGACAATGGTTTTTGATTATTTTTGTTGTTTTGGTGTTTTGTGAAGGAGGATATGGCGATTAAGGAAGGGATTCCGGAATTCATGAAGAATTCGATAATTTTACAGACGTTTGCAGTTAATTACAATCATCCATGTCAAGAAGCGGTGCATGTCGTGATCCCGCCGTATATTCCGCCGGAGAGTGTAAAGAGAGCACTCGACAGAGCTCCGGCGAACGGACGGCGAGACATTTGGGCGTTTTTCCGGGGGAAGATGGAAGTCAACCCTAAGAATATAAGCGGGCGCTTTTACAGCAAGTGCGTGCGTAGCGAAATCACCATTTTTCTTATTGACTTTGACTCTTGTATATATGTATTCTGGTTAGTTACTAAATTGCCATTTCCCGGCGTGCAGGGGTGTGAGAACGACGATTCTGAAGAAATACGGCGGAAGAAGGCGGTTTTATCTTAACCGGCACCGGTTTGCTGGATACCGGTCTGAAATCGTGCGATCGGTGTTTTGTCTCTGTCCACTCGGGTGGGCCCCATGGAGTCCTCGGCTAGTGGAATCCGCCGTGTTAGGGTGCGTACCCGTGGTAATCGCCGATGGGATTCAGCTACCGTTCTCGGAGACGGTGCGGTGGCCGGAGATCTCGCTCACGGTGGCGGAGAAAGACGTGAAGAATCTTAGGAAGATTTTAGAACACGTGGCGGCGACTAATTTGTCTGTGATACAGCGAAACTTACGTGAGCCGGCATTGAAGCGGGCCCTCTTGTATAATGTGCCGATGAAGGAAGGAGACGCCACGTGGCATATTCTCGAGGCGTTGCGGAGGAAGCTCGATCGGTCGAACAGAAGGTCAAGGGTTTTGAGCCAATGAAAAGTTGACACGTAAGATTCTGTGGCTAAATGGATGCTAGGCTGGAATTTTCGGACTTTTTCGGAATCGGAGAAACCGGGAATGTCTCGATTGGGGTCCACAACGTGAGGGGCTTAACTCGGACACGTGAGATGTCTGCTGAGATGGCTAACACTGAGTGGATCAACACGTGCCCCAGGGAAGTGAAAGTGTAAAGTATGCTGACGTGTAATTCTTTGGATGAGTGGGCATATATAATTCTTTTGAATATAACGACTTGTTGATCGAAATTCAAATAAATAAATCTCAACTTTAATTTAAAAGCTCTAGCAACGAGTAAACCCTTTTTTATTTTCACTCAAACCAAATTTAATTATACATAAGCTAGTCTACAATTTGTTTAGTTGAAACATAAATAAGATACTTTACAATATGTTTAGTTCGTTCCGATATACTTTTAACTCGAATGATCGTAACTCAAACCCAATACATAAACGCTAGGATCTAAATTTTAGCTGACCAATCCTTAAGTATAATTGCCAATAAAGTAAATATACTTGTAAAAGTAATGAATAAAGAAAATAAAAAGGGTAGTGTTGTATAGGGAAAGATGAAAGACAGAGAAATGTGAGCAAGAGACAGCTATTGTGTCAGAAGATGCATATATCAATAAATGTAATGTGTATATGAAATATATACACAATTTGTTTGCAGGCCCACCTTGCTTTCTTTTCTAATGTCTTGTAGATATCACTACACAGTATATCCCATCAAATATTATCACGGAGCTGCTTGTTTAGAGCTTGAGAGGCTATAGCTAAATAATATAATACATATTGTTCATACAAAAATTTGGTTTTGTCTTTCTACGTTTGTAATATTGTCGTCCCCTCTTCTCTTGCAGTTGTGCTGTTCTAACCGCAACAAAAAGAATGATCATTTACATAATTTTGTTTAGAACGAAAGTAACACAGTATCTCATTTATAATGGTATGGTAAAGTACACACATCATTCTCTTGCTCTAAGGATAGGTTAGAGCCTTAGAGATCTTGGACCTATATCTAAACTAAACACAAAGTTGAAAATTCATATAAAAGGGCCTCCAAATTTTTACTTTACTAAAAGGCTCTAGATTTTTGTGTTTATCCTAGGCTCTCTATGTCATGTTGGGCCGAATCCGACCATACTCCACAAATTTATCCTAGATTTTTTTTTATTTTTAACATATGATTTTATTGATTTGGTAAAGCTCCGTACATAGTCTTCAGCTTGAAGTTAAAAGTTTACTTTTACGAAGGCTGAAGTTATACTAGAGGATACATAACTATGGTAAAGGCAGTTCCGAAAGATTTTCCGCCGGTTTATTTGAGTGTCGTGGTGTTCATTGAATCAATGGTAAACGAGAATGCTCCTCTTTCAAAACTCTTAAATTAACTTGTATCTTTCTATAGCCTTGAGTCATGTTTGATGTAGGACTTCAAAGCTCAAATAGAGAAGGACTGCTTAATTTTATATAAAAATAAATTAAATAGGGGAAAAAACACCCAAAAAGACGTGTTTGGAGAAAAAAAAAAAATATATGAGCTAGTATGTAATTGCTTAATTTTGTTTAATATTGGTAGTAGCATTAGAAATTATTCTTGTGAGAGAAGGGAAGGTAAAAAAGAAGTCGCAAGAATGGAGAGAGTGATGAACATCATAAAGCCGAAGCCTGATCCCAAGCAACTCTTGCGTGATTGGCAACGCAAACTTCGTCAGGAGTGCCGTAACATCGAACGCCAAATCCGAGGTTCTGTTTTTTCATCTCCTCGCGTTTTTCGCTTGTGAATTAGGGTTTTTTAGATTCAGGAAACTCTTGAAATTCGAGGATTCTAGCTGAATTAGATTGATGGGTTTGGTTGATCGCACCCAAACGTGCGAGAAATGATTCTGAATCCGGATTGGGATCGTATGATGATCACGAATCACGAGTGTCCTTATAACTGGATTTTGACTTTGATGATGCGAAATTATCGATTTTGAATCGTTTGGTTTGGGGCTGCATCTATGGATTTAGAATTTATGATTTTGAAATTCTTCCTTTTTCAGATATACAGAAAGAAGAGAGAACCGTACAGAAAGCTATTAAAGAGGCTGCAAAGCGGAATGATATGGTTTCAGCCAAGGTATAACCAATATATGAAATTGATAGCACTTTTGAAAAAAAAAAGGTGTCTTGCCTTTGTAAGCTTGGATTCAGTAAATGTGATATTTGGTTGTCGAAAAACTAGCTTTGGTTTTGGAATGTTTTGCCGATTTTCAATGTCTCTGATTTTCATTCTGCGTTGTTCCAGGCGCTTGCTAAGGAAATTGTGAGTTCGAGAAGAACAGTGAACCGGCTATATGAAAATAAGGCGCAGATGAATTCGATATCAATGCACCTTGGGGAGAGTGTTGGTATAAAGCTTTCATTGGCATGGTTTCTTGAGTTATCACATATTCGTTTCTTTTTTATACTTACCTTCTTCATTTTCATGGAATCTGTAGCTGTTGCTCGAACAGTTGGGCATCTGTCCAAGAGTGCAGAGGTTATGAAGCTAGTCAATAATCTCATGAAAGCCCCGCAAATGGCTGCAACAATGCAGGAATTCAGCAAAGAGATGACTAAGGTACCTTATTGGTTTCTTTATCTCATCATTGATCATATATGCAAATCAAGAGACAGGCAAAAATCACACCTTTAAGCATCATCTGATATTAGTTTATCATCTAAACCTGTTTGAAGATTCGGAGATGTGTTCACTGCTTTACAGTTAGTACCATTGTACATAATCGCGAATGAATTCTTTTGTAACTTTGAAATGCAGGCCGGTGTTATTGAGGAGTTTGTGAATGATGCCATTGACAATGTGCTAGATTCAGAGGATATGGAAGAAGAGATCGACGAAGAGGTTGATAAAGTATTGACAGCAATCGCTGGAGAAACTGCTGCAGAGCTCCCTGAAGCTGTTAGGAAAGAAAGGATAAAAGTACCTGCACAGAAGGCAAGCACTTCCCGTGAGGTAAGATGACTGAATGATTTGCAAGAATATGGAAAATGTTTGATTCTTTTTTAACTTTTGCGAGATTAGAATCTGAAAGAAAAATGGATTTTATTTGCAGGAAGAGGCAATTGCAGAGGGTGTTGATGATGAGGAAGAATTGGAGGAAATTCGAGCTCGGCTCGCTAAAGTTAGATCCTAACTGATTTCAATGACTATTTAAACGCGATTTTTGATTGATCCGATCAACTCTTGAAGGTGATGAGAACATAAGGAGATTGCAATGTATTGTATAATATAACGGAAATACAGTATACGATGTAATCATAAGCTACCTTTTGTTAACAAAGTTTCGTTTCTTTTCAAGGTATTTCATCCGAAACTCTCCCAGTCTAATAATATGGTTCAGATGTTGAAAACCGGTTTTTTTGGTTTTTCGGTTTAGTTTTCCACTTTTAAACATATTCCAGTATTTGACCCCAAAAAAAAAAAAAAAAAACATATTCCAGTGTTGGAGACTTGGTGTAGACAGCTGTGATTCCGTCCATGTTTAGGCGATATTGATAAATGCTGATATAGGTATCGGTAAATTATTAGATCGTGATATGTATTTGTTTCTAGACCATACTTACAAACGAAAATTGAAAATTAAAATTATATAGTAAATGTCACTTGGCAAGTTAAAGTATACATTAATTTGATTTTTCTTTCACATAAGAAAATAGTTGCCCGGTCGAATAGCTCATTAGTTTGTGGGCAAGTGTGTGGTTTTTACCCGATGCTCCATCACGTGAGTTCGAATCAAGGCAGAGGAGAGGAAGAGAGAGAAGAAAATAGTTAATAGTCGATTTTTTTACTAGCGTGATTTTTTTTTTTTTAATGTATAACTATTAACCAATATAATGTAGACGTTTCCTTAGCGTTAGGACAATCAATGAAATATGGACAAATGAAAGTTTAATTCCTAAAGAAACACTTCATGAAGTTTACCGAAATTTGATTAATTTATTATATTTTTTTCCTACATGTTCAAGAAGTTTTATTTAGAGAACAATCAACATCAAGCTTGGTTATGATCACGATCTATCACCTTCATGGTCTAAAGATGGGTGAGTACATAATATTTAGTGTAGTGAGATGGTCATTCACGTTCACAACAGATTCAAAATCAATTCTACGATCAAATAGGATTCCACATATAACACATACTCATAAACTATTAAACTTAAACACTTATACAATTCACCATCATACACCATCAGTCCTAAGTCCTAACCATAACCATACGGTCCATACCTTAATCATAATTATACCATAACCATTCAACAATTTTATTCTAGATGACTTAAAATCTGATAATGTGGCTCTTCTCGAGCGAGAAAGAAGTTCAATTCAACAATTTAATGATATTAATTCTATAGAATCAATATTATTATATCAAATATTTCCAAAACAACAAATTAAGTTATTTATGTATTTAATCGTTTTATTACAACTCTTATCAATACATTATAACAACTAAAAAAATTGAAACATGAACAAAAAAAAACAAGTGGACAAAAAACTAAGCAAACAACAGAAAAAATGAGCAAAACATAAGCAAAAGTAGGCAACATATGAAAAACATTTATTATAAGTTCAATTTTGAAACCTTAATACAAAATAGATGACTGTTAGTTACCAACTAAAAAATATATAACAATACAAAAGGCTCCAAAAATATAATTTATAACAGTAGTTCTAACTGATAGCTTATTTGGTCTTTTTTAAGTACTACGACTTGAGGAAGAAATGTGTGGTAAGCTTGTGCCATGACATTTTCGAAGATGGAAACATTCGTGAACCAAGAAAACATATGGAAAACCTTAGGAGTTGGAGATATCAAATTTGTATCATGTAGTACTACAATATATGATGCAATGATGGAGGATTGGATGCTTAATCTTGAGGTCAAGATTCCGACTCTTGTCGAAGATGTAACCAATCTTCTAGTTTATGCTGGAGAATATGATATCATCTTCAATTGGCTTGGTAAGATTGGTATCATAATTGCCATAATATGTCTCTTGTTATTCTTTTTTGGTTAATTCGATTTGGCTTAGGTTATGAACAGAGAACTGGAACAAAAGGTCAAGAATGTTGTTTCAGTTGCAGTTTTCGGTTTAGCTTGTTTCGTCCAAATTTTCACGATTTAGAGTTTTAAATATTAATGTTTTGTTAGTAAAGTGGAAAATGGTTTAGTCTTCCGAAGGTTTTGTGTTCTACTCTTAATTTCCAGTTAAGAATATAGAGCTATAATATATATCACATTTTGATTTTTTTTTTTTTTTTTTTGGGTTATTTTTTTTTAAAAAAANTTTTTGGGTTAATTCTTGTTCAACTAAGTCATATATATATATATGATATATATCGGTATATGATATCAGTCAGACTAGAACATATTTGGATCATCCAAGACAATACCGTTTTTGGTAGATGGTAAAGAAGCCAGTTTAATAAAGAATCACGATCTTAACACTTTTCTACATTACCCGTGAATCTTATGTTGGTCACTACATTTCAATATTAAATTCACGAATTCATAGTAGAAATTAGCAAAAATAACGAAGGAATTCCAATTAACCTAAAGGTAAGTGATCTTTCATTGGCTTTGTTTTGGCGATAACAAGAGCGGTTTATAAATTAAAAAGATTCTAAACAAATTTTAAAGTTGTTGTCGTTTTTTTTTTTCAGTTCAAAATTTAATGATATTAGTTCTATAGAACTAATCTAATTAAATATTTTCAAAACATCAAATAAATTTTCCAAATGCATTTAGTTTTTTATTACAACTACATCAATACATTATAATTATTGAAAAAGTTGGAATAAGAATAAAAAAAACAAATTGACAAAAAATAAGCAAATAACAAGAAAAAATAAGCAAAAAATGAGCAAAACATAAGCAAAAGTAAGAAACAGATGAAACATATTTATTATAAGTTCAGTTTTGAGACATTAATAAAAAAATAGATGACTATTAGTTACCAACTATAAAAAATATAACAATGCAAAAGGTTCAAAAAAAAAAGAAATTTATAAGGATGGTCATAATTGATAGTTTATATGGCTTGTGCCACATACCAAAGAAGGAGGAGGGGGGAGGTCGAACTGAATCAAAATTTTCGGTTCAATCTCTGTTTAAATCAATATTTTAGGATTGGTAACGGTTTAACCAACCCAAAGATTCCATATGGTGTGTACAGGGATTATGCACTGGAAATGAAGTTGATCTCAGAGTCCGATCACGAGAGTCGAAAGCAAGAATACATTGACTGTCAAAGTTTAAAAAAAATTGATGTAATTTAAACAAAGCTTTTTATTTCTCTTATCGAAGATGGAATCAATCTTCTAGTTTACGGGGGAGAATATGGTCTCATCTGCAATTGCAATTGGCTTGCTAAGATTGATATAATAATTGTCACAATATATCTCTTGTTATCTTTTTAATTGGATTATGGTTTTGGTTATGAACCGAGAACGGAAACAAAAGGTTAGGAGCGTAATGTCATTTGTGGTTTTCGGTTTAGCTTGTTAATTTCGATCAAATTTTCACGATTTAGAGTTACAATTTAATGATTTAGTTTTTTAAGGGGGTTGTCTTGTACTATAAAATTCCGGTTAAGAATATGGAATCGGAATAGTTTGTACATTTTGGTCTTTTCCGGTTACTTCTGGTTCAGCTGAGTCCAATTGTTTTTTTCTACAAAGTAAAACAACTAGAAGTAATTCGAGTAACCAAACATAGCTAGCGTTTACACAATTAGATACATAGTCTATGCATTTATCTATATCAATTAAATACCTACACAAATTTATGTATCGTAAATGATGAGAGATTCTACTCGTTTGGTAGGCACATGCATCCACCTTAACTTAATTTGGGGGATTGAATCTTTACATGCATTAATAGATCGATTTGTTTTTTTAAGACGATGTATTGAAATTGAATTAATAACATATTTTGATCACAATACACTTAATTTGATCTTTTTTTGGTCAAATGAGGTGGCAAACATAAAAAAAAGGTGTAAGTACTAATTGGAAAAAAATATTCAAAAAATCTAAATTAAAATTATGTTAAATCTTTTAAAATTAAATAAATCAACCACTTTTTATATTTTATGTTTAAGAATTGAAGTTTTGGGGGTTAAGGCTTAGGTTTTAGTTTTTTTATACCGTAGCGTTTAGCTTGGTTTAGAGTTCAAGACTCTAGGATTAGAATTATAGTATTTTAATAATTTTGTCCAAATATAGACTATTTTCTTAATTTTGATGTAAAATTTCTATTTTCATAAAGTTCTATTTTTTTATATTTTAAGAAAAATATTTATTTGACATAGTAAATAAATAAATTCAAATACGTTGAACAAACATTTGGAAATATATTGGTGGAAAATTGTTTTTGGAAAGACATCTTCCTATCTTTTGGTAACCCAATCTAATGGTTAACAGCAAGCCAACCACATAAATACATCTCTTTCCACTCTAATTCCCTAAAACCCAATTCTCAATCAAACTACAAAGAAGAAGAAGAAAGAAACAAAATAATATGGAGGCCAAAACATTTTCTCTCCATCTCGTCCTCTTTATTTTCATTTTTTCACAATTTTCGCTCTCAACTTCTAAAAGAATCCTAAAAAGGCCCTCCATTTTCTCATCGAGGGCGAGTTTATCGAGCCACAATGCAGAGAGGCTTATCAAATCATTCAATCTAATGCCTCAACAAGACGTCAATATCATCCCAAAGGGAAGCCCTGATGCTCCGAGGCTTGTTGAGAGCCAATTCGATTTTTCAGCGACTATCGATGCTGGAAACGCTTCCGCTGGTCCTTCTGTCCAAGAGTTTGGCCACTACGCCGGTTACTACAGCCTCCCTCATTCGAAATCAGCCAAGTAAAATTTTAAACCGGTTAAATTTTAATCCGGTTTAGTTAGGATGTGTTTTAATCGAATTCGGTTTAGTAGATGGTATAGACATTAACTCACTAAACCAATTTGATTATTATTTTTTTGTGTTTTTTTCACAGGATGTTCTATTTCTTCTTTGAGTCACGGAACAACAGTACCGATCCGGTTGTGATATGGTTATCCGGTGGACCAGGTTGTAGTAGCAGTGTTGCTCTGTTCTATGAGAACGGTCCGTTCACAATCTCGGAGGATCTTTCTCTTTCATGGAACGACTTTGGTTGGGACAAGGTTGGTTTACTTTAGATCGGAAAAAATGTTTTTCTTGTGTAACAAGAAACATATTTATCTACAACAAAACCTATAATTCAACAACTTTTGTTCTAATAGGTATCCAATCTAATCTACGTGGACCAACCAGTCGGGACCGGTTTCAGTTACACAGCGGACACTAGCGATCTCCGACACGACGAGGATGGTGTCAGCAATGACCTCTACGATTTCTTACAGGTTCGATTGTTGTCCAAAATTCTCGAAAAAAAATGTTCTTTTGAATTGCAATGATTTGCGTTTTTATCTTTGAATTTTGGTAGGCTTTTTTCAAAGAGCATCCTAAATTTGCAAAAAATGATTTCTATATTACCGGTGAATCTTACGCGGGTCACTACATTCCGGCTTTGGCTTCTCGAGTTCACAGTGGAAACAAGAAGAACGAAGGAATTACAATCAACCTTAAGGCAAGTCCCTGTTTTTTTAATAAAGGATGTTCTACTAAAATTGTATGAGAAATAAAATGTCAAGAGATAGCTTAGACCCGGTTTACCAAATTTCCTATTTAATAATGGTTTAACTCAGGGGTTTGCGATTGGTAACGGGTTAACTAACCCGGAGATCCAATATGGTGCATATGGGGATTATGCGCTGGAAATGAAATTGATCTCAGAATCCGATCACGAGACTCTCAAGCAAGAATACGTTACCTGTCAAAGCTCCGCCAAACAATGCAGTAATTTAAATAAAAGCTCTATTTCTTTTGAATATTTTCGGACTCGGCTTCGAGTAAAAAGTTCTGAATTTCAGAAAAAATTTGTTTTTTGAATTTCAGATCTTGATGGTGGTGAAGCGTGTGGTTCTGCTTACATAGTTTGCAACAATATATTCAACCAGATAATGACTACAATAGAAGGCACAAATGTAAGCCTAGAGAACACACCAAAGGAACCATTTTTCTAAAGTTTTTTTGGCTTACAAAGATTTTATTGGGTATTTTTGAAGTACTATGACTTGAGGAAGAGATGTGTGAGAAGATTGTGCTATGACTTTTCAAAGATGGAAACATTCTTGAACCAAGAAAACGTACAGAAAGCTTTAGGAGTTGGAGATATCAAATTTGTGTCGTGTAGTACCACAGTTTATGAGGCAATGATGGAAGACTGGATGCTTAATCTTGAGGTCAAGATTCCGGCTCTTGTCGAAGATGGAATCAATCTCCTTGTTTATGCCGGAGAATATGATCTCATCTGCAATTGGATAGGTAAGATTGATCATAATTGCCACAATATGTCTCGTGTTATGTTTTTAATTTGATTCTGGTTTAGGTTATGAATCGGTAACTGAAACAAAAGTTCAAGAGTGTAGTTTTGTTTGCGGTTCTTGGTTTAGCTGGTTTCGATCAAATTTTGAGGAGTTAAGAGTTTCAATTGGTAATTTGTTTGTTACTGAAGTAGGAAAATGGTTTACTCTGGGTTTACACTACTCTCAATTCCGGTATAGAATATGGAACCGACCTAGTTTGCAAATGTTCGAGCTTTTCTGGTTTGATTATGGTTTAGCTGAGCCCAATTGCTTTTCTTTTCTTTTTGGTATATACAGGAAACTCCAGGTGGGTTGAGCAAATGAGTTGGACCGGCCAGAAGGATTTTGGATCAGCCAAGACAGTACCATTCCTGGTAGATGGTAAAGAAGCCGGTTTAATGAAAAATCACGCTTCTCTCACTTTTCTCAAGGTAAACCGAATCAACTGATGAACCTAACCTATTATTAATGTAATACGATTGAAATTATACTTTCTTTCTTGTTTGATTTCAATTTTGGGACAGGTTCATGACGCTGGGCACATGGTTCCGATGGATCAGCCAAAGGCTTCTTTGCAAATGCTTCAGAATTGGATGCAAGGAAAGCTTACTACTCCAACGGGTCCGATAATTGGTCAATGATTTAAATGTCTACCCGAAGATTTCTATGTTTTATTTAGAAAATAAAAACTGTTTGCTTAGTTATCACTTTCTTTTAACAGAAAATGGGTGTGAAGTTACTAGTATTTATTAACTAACTGATCAAAAGTTATTTCAGTTCGATAATACATTGTTCTTTTATTATTCTCTATGCTTCTTCGTACATTCATAAATTAAAAAAAAATATCTCAGCAAAGTTATGGAGCAAGAAGATCGAGAGGTGAATGCAGGCCCAAAAGCTAAAATTTCATGTCTCCCGCGAGGAAATTCACAAATACAGCTTCTTTCGAATATTTTTTTTTTACCAAAATACATAAGAAGATTTATAGAAAGAAACTAAATTGTAAATCGTCGTTCAAAAAGATAAAATAAATAAAAAGGTCACACTGAAATCAGAAACGCTTGTTTACTTTGAAATATGGAAGGCAAACTGAACCATACATTATAACGCAAAAAAAATATCCAAAATAATTTAAATTTCTTGCGCTAGTGCGGGGATTCAATCCTAGTGACTAAATCACTAATCAACAAAGATGAGGAAATGCCAAAAAAAAAGATACATTTTTTTTTATCAAAAGTAACATAAACTAAAACAAATTAATCAAACAAAATCATAAATAGGTTCTTCCTTAACAATCAGATGATGTTGGAAATCTTCAACTTCACTTACTATTTTGTTATTACCTCCGCTTTCCTCTACAACTCTGTCTTCCTGTTGGATCATTTGGTTTCTTTTACGAAATCGTTTTTTCCTCCTCGCGTTATATCTCATAGCTCTTTCCTTGAGGGTCTCTTTCTTGTAGTGGATCGACGATATATGCGCAGCAAACTTTTGTGAAGTGTCAAACACACTGTTGCATTTGGGACAAGTATATGGACCGTATTTCTCATACGGTAAGCTATGAGTCCGACCATCGTATTCACCATCTTCCTCAAAATCAAAATCGTCAAAACTTTCTTCAAAATATGTGGTTGGTTTACAACGTTTCTTCGCTGGTCGACTATGGGGAACGTGTTGGTCATGGTGGCGCTTTGGTGGAAAAGAAAATAGGTCTAAATGCCTCGGAAATACGGAATTTTGATGCGGAAAAATGGTATTGAGAGGTGTAGGGTTCAAGATCTCGCACTTTTTGTCAACAAAATTTGGAGGGGAAAAAGAAGGATTCCAAATGTTGGGATTCATGGCACGTTCATATTCATTTTGGACAGTGATCAAACTATTAGTAGGAACTATAGCAGAATATCTTTTTGTGATAGTTTGAGTGATAGAGACTTGAGAAAGATTAGGGTTATCGTTAATAGGAGAGTAATCAACGACATCAGAGACAATGTTTTGTCTCATCTGATAAGCCACATGTGAATTATTGAAACCAAAAGAAGATGAAGAGACATTTGAATCTTGATAGCAATTAAAAGCATGAGAGGAAGAAAACAACCCATGATGGTTCGAGTGGTCAGAAGTAATGAACATTGACCGAAGCATTTTCGACTCGTGATTCATAAAGCTGGCGTTCATTTGGATGGGAATTGAACCATAAAGATTCATAGTATCGTCACCATAAGAGTTTAAAGCATTTGGGATTGAAGACATTTTGGAAGTCGACAGAGCGTATTTTACATTTTCATGTTGTGTATCTCTTTATATTGGTCCATATCTATTAATTAAAAAAACTTAGAAATTTCATAAAAGAAAAAATAATTTAAACGAGAAAGGAAACAAATCTATTACAAGATTATTATTTTAAAAATATATTTATTATTATGATGTATATAATCTTCAATTATTCATTTTTACCTCTTAAAGGGAAAAAAACTTCTATTTGTATGGTAATAATTGAGAAGGTAGAAAATTTGATATTTCCATTTATTAATTGTTGTTCCGGAAACCTCACAAAAGTTGTTGATTACCCTTACAAATCACTGTATCAAAATTGCATTAGATGTACTATTCATGATATTACTATAGTTCAAACATGTTTAACTGTAGACTTTTTTTATTAAAAAAATGCATGATAGAAATATATAAAAATATGAAATTAAATTATTTGATTGGATCAAATTTAATAATATGTGTTCTTATGTGATCTCTTTTTATCACCCTTTTTCATGACATGTCTTTCACTATAAAAAAAAAAAAAAATACTAAAGATATTTCCCGCTGGAGTAAAATTATTAATGTCTGTTTGGAACAGTGAAAAAATAAGTGGTAAATATAAATTATTTATGAAATTCTGCTTTTTAGAAAATGATATGTTGACAATGGTTTTACAGCCTGGAAAAAACTTCAGTAATTTGTCCACTTTAGTTTGCCAACCGTTGAGGAAAAACCCAAGCTATAATACTACACTGAGAGTCAAACCAGAAAAAGACTCTTGTCTTTTTGGTATTCATCATCCAATCATAGTACTTGACTGAACGAAGTTTAAAATTAATTCTTTTTTTTCAACAAATATAAACCAGTTCTTTTTTGTCAACAAATATCTATTGATAACTTAATGGTGCATTTTAGATTATCTGCATATATTGTATTGCTTCTTTTAGTCTTTACACGCATATAAGAAATGAAATTTTTTAATAATTCGAATCATATGCATGCAATAATAATAATGAACAAACCAGATAATATCATAATTGCCTGTCTACGAGGTGACGCGTGAGAATTGTTTTTTTTTTACATCAATTGTTTTCTTTTCTTTTTAAGGGTGCAAAAATGTTGAAAATAAATTATGAGACTTTTTTTTTTTTATAACTCAGGGTAATACTCAGGCCTATGGAAAGACTTAGACTAATTTTTTGGAGGAGGTGCAGCTCACGGATAGACTATTTCTCTCTGGATATGCAAATGGGTCCGAAAACAGGGGTTCATATCCGTGTGGATGTCCAGGAACAATGTATTGTAGTTTCACGCAGCAGGTGAATCGAATCTGAAACGTGTTGGCGTTTCAGACCTGTCTCCTTACTATCTGACCACAAGACCCTGTGCGAAATTATGAGACTTTACTGATATCTTTAAAAAAAAATAAGAAAAAATTATTGCATCTAAAAACCGTGGAACACCAATGAGACAATAATTTTCTTATAGTTTTCTACATATGCATTGAACGTTGGCACTAAAGGCCAGCATCTCCAATTTAATTTGTATAATTGTATTATATACAGACTCGAGATTTTGTTCACCAGCAAGATTTCTATAATTCTCTTTATATAAAATTTTTGAGTCGAAATACACCATTAATTTGATTTGATTCGCTGCAACTATTCGGTCCGCGGACGCTAAGGCACTGACCCATGCTCGCACCACCAGGCCACGAATAGTTGCAGAACAGAGAAAACAAAAAAGAAGATTAAATTGTATTTCTTGTAATTTTTATCTTTTAGCAATTACTTATCACTTAACCTTCTACTTTGTTTGGGCTTTAGTAACTTGAAGACCAATTTGGAGGTTTTTTTCAGAAAAGAACAATATTTTTGATATTTTCCCAACTGAAACCCACTTTGTTAGCGTTTGTATCGATCTTCCAAGTCTAATAAAAGAACATTTCAACAGTAACAGATAAGTTACCAATAAATATATAAGTGTAATTAGCACATACATTTAAGTTCCTTTTGTAACGCATGCAAATGTAATGTAACCAAAAGTTTGTTGGAAAATATAAGGAAGTACATCACGAATATGGAAACTTTTGTTTGGCCATTTGTACACACACATACGTACATGAATTAATAAGCATACATACATATAACTTACACATATATGGAAATGAGTGTGTGACTGTATCTGCGTGAAAAATGTTCATCAAACACATGTACCTTAAATGATGTAAACAGTAGATCTATCAATTGTACATATATGGATACATACCCATCGATGGGTCATTAGCTCTGAAGTTGATTAGTCGGTCCAAATATACACCTGATCATCATGAAACATATATATATATATATATATATATGTGTGTGTGTGAAATTAATTAAAGATGTATTCATGCATGCAAGTGTCCATCAATATGGTACGATATGAGTAATTATAGAGGTTCTTTTGGCACTTTACTAAATGTAATAATGAAAACAACATTGGCAAGTCAACTCGTGATGATAAAATTTTGGTTAATGAGATTTCACAAAAATGGGTTAGTTTTCTTTTGTTTTGTTATCGCTTTATAATCAGACAGTTCCGTATTGTTCACTGGTCCGACCAATGCAGTCTCCGCTTGTTACATGTTTTCCTCCTTTTATCCGTGTAATATCACCACCAGTACGGAACTTTTTTCTTTTCCTTTCATTTTTGAAATTCATAACGAATACTAAATACTTATATAGTTGATATACATAATTATGCAAATTAATTTTGACGAATGATCAAATCAACCAGGTCATTTTAGTTAATGATTGTTTTTTTTTTTGTCAAACTCAACACATGTAAAAGTTCTGGATTTTAGCTATTTTCACTTTTCGTGATAAAATACAAAAAAGTTGATTCAAAATTTGATTGTTTAGACTGGGCGTTTGCTTACAACTTGATTCACTTTGACAACTCTAGAACTGTGCATCTACAAACAAAAAAAAAAAAAAATCAAAGTGGAAGACAATCATGTACCGTAGATACTTCTTGGGCATACCTTGTTTCGTAAATCTCTAAATTGTAAGTTTAATATATTGTAGAATCCATATATGAAATATGTATTTCCGTAGATCGATATAAAGAAAATTATATGTATTTGAAAATAGAAGCTTAGGGCAGAGAAAAGATACTAAGATCCTCAGAAATAATCGAGAGGGAGCGTTAACCAAAACAAAAACACAAATCAAGAACGGTCACATAAAATTTTTTTTTTTTTTGAACAGTCATTTTTAATGTAATTTCATCAAAACGAAGCGCGAATAAAAAATTAAATAATTGGAAATCTAAAATTTTCAAACACGCACAATGAATAAGCATGCATGTCAATCATGTTGACTTCTCACACCCGTAGCTTTTGAGACAAAATGAAATATAAATTAATGTTCCTTTATATAATTCAACAATAATAATAAATAATAATTGATAGGGTGAGTCCAAATCCAAGTCTCTTATTAAAAGGGCACAAATTCAACCACTCCTCCATAAACTCAAAAGGTCCATCTTCAAAAAGTAAGTAAAAGATAACGCTTTCTCTCTTTTTCTTTTCTTCTAATCTTCACACACTAACGAGAGAAAATGGGAAGAGCTCCATGTTGCGACAAAACGAAGGTGAAGAGAGGGCCTTGGTCTCCTGAGGAAGACTCTAAGCTTATAGATTACATCGAGAAGTATGGTAATGGGGGAAATTGGATCTCTCTCCCTCTCAAAGCGGGTAAGTTCATAAATATTTTTTTTATCAAGTCTCTTGGATTTGGACTCACCCTATCAATTTTCTGCTTCACATTTTTTAACTTCAAAGCCCAAACAAGAGCTTATGCCATTCTTTTTTCTTTTTCTTTTTCTTTTGATAAAATAGCTTCTGCCATTCCTTGTTGTTGTTGTTGATTAAGGTTTGAGGAGATGTGGAAAGAGTTGTAGATTGAGGTGGCTAAACTATTTGAGACCAAACATAAAACATGGTGACTTCTCTGAGGATGAAGACAGGATCATTTTCAGCCTCTTTGCTGCCATTGGAAGCAGGTTCCTTAATTAATTCTCTAAAAAATTATCTACTTATTATAAAAAAAATTATTAAGCTCCACACTAAAAATATATAAAGGGTATCAATCTGTTGTCCACTTGCTTATGAAGGTCCCTTGAATAGTTATCTACTGAATACTGATATAGGTTAAACGGATTTATTATCTCCCTCACCTTAATTTATTATTTTAAAAAAAAATCTCCTAAATCTATTTTGAATTTGTGTATTATTTGGAACTAATGATCAAAATAATTCTAAACCTGGATTTTTTTTTCAGAACGAGCTTAATAATTGTAGTCAAAACTACGAGCAACATTTATTCATCTAGATTTGCAGCATTTTCCTCCGACATTAACTACTAATAGACATATATATTGAAACTTATAGGTGGTCAATAATAGCAGCTCATCTACCGGGAAGAACAGACAACGACATCAAAAACTATTGGAACACAAAGCTAAGGAAGAAACTGTTGTCTTCTTCTTCTTCCTCTCATTCATCATCAGCCATGGCTTCTCCTTTTCTAAACCCTAATTCTCAGGATGTGAAAAGACCATTAACCCCATCAATAACAATCCCACCTTCTTCCTATAATCCGTATGTTGAAAACTCTAATCAAAACCCAACAAAATCTTTCATCTCCAACATCAATGGCTTTGAAGCTAATGATCAACAGATCTTTCCCTATGCTAACCCTAATTATCCTCAAGATCTCTCTCTCTCGGACAGCAACAACAACAACATCTCGGGCACAAGTGGTTTCTTGCTTAACCACAATATGTGTGATCACTACAACAACCACAACAGTTTCTCCTCAGACGTCAATGGAAAGAGATCAGAGATTATGATGAAGCAAGAAGAGATAATGATGATGATGATGATAGACCACCACATTGACCAGAGGACAAAAGGGTACAATGGGGATTTCACACAAGGGTATTACAATAACTACATTAATGGACATGGGGATTTGAAGCAAATGATTAGTGGAACAGGCACTAATTCTAACATAAACATGGGTGGTTCAGGTTCCAGCGCAGCTTCATCTTCTAGTTCCATAAGCAACCTAGCTGAGAACAAAAGCAGTAGTAGCCTCCTACAACACAAGTGCTTGCCCTATTTCTACTCCTAGTTCTTCTAGACTCTCTTGTCTTCTTATATAAATATATCTTGGACTGACTGTTAGTAAAATCAAAGATTTGATGGGGTATGGGAGGAGAGAGAATGAGAGAGAGAGAGGGACACTATGATCAGTTTTTATGGGATTTTGTGTTTTTGTTTATTATTCCAGCGATCTTGATGAGATTTCTAGTTAAGAAGAGACAATGGGAGATTTGATTTGATGAAACCCAAAAGGATGTATTATGGTTGAAGAGTAGATCTTCTTTTTTGTCGTGAAGAGTAAGATCATATCAGCTTATATATATATATATATATATATATATATATTTATTACTGCTTCCATATATACATCATTGTTACTGTTTCCAAAATTAGATGAGACTATTTTTTTTTAAGTATAGGCTATAAATAGTATAGAATATGTTAAAGATAGAACGAAGTGTCCGATAGATAAATATTTTGTAATTAACGAATGGTATTTGTATTTTGTATATGATGAAATCTTCGGGCCGATGTATGAAAAAACATTCACCAAATCTAATTCGTAGTGATGGACAAATAATTTAATTCCAAAAATATAAAATTGATATTTTTCTTTGAAATTGGATGAAGTTACTGATTCGTAATTTTTTTGGTATTAATGGGGATATTGTTGTTTTAGTTGGTACATATCCCCCGAAACCAAAAAAAGTCAAAGGATAGGCGTTATTGTTTAGTTTCTAAAGAATTTTTGTTTGTTCCAATTTATCACGAGATAAATTTGGATATGGGACCACTTGTAAGAAATGTTATTTTCATTAGACTATCTGTTCATTATAAAGAGTAGATACTAGTACTACGATATATTTATTTTTTTTTGAAACTGTACTACGATATATTATATATATATAGGCATATACAAATGTTTATATATCTATTGTTTGTACTCTTTTCTCCTCCATTCTATATTTATATGTACAGTAATAGTAGCACTTTAGCTCGCTTCAGTTTGTTAACATCTATTAACAAAAGTTGTAGTTACAAACTAAAAACGAAAAGTATTCAGTACCTGTAAAAAAAATAACCTAGCTATACCAGACCTGAGGGTAAAAAATAACAATTTTGTTTTTTCTTGCCGTTCAAACAGATATTCCGATTTAAGATTTTGATTATAATTGACATATCTACACATTTATCATTTATTTATTTATTTATGTTAGATGTTTTAGAATCTATGATAGTAATAAATGTTATAAATTTGCTAACTAATGTTTTGTTTCTTAGATTGTCCACAGATAAAATTTGTCAAATGCTGATTTTCAATTTAGAATAATAAAATGGTAATAGAGATCTTATGTTAGACTTGCATGGTATTGAGAGAGAGAGGAAAGGATTGTGTATAAAAGTCATCACCTTTGGTCAGTGACTCAAAGCGGCCAGGGGAAATTGATTGATGGAAATACATAAACTATTCATCTGTTTAAAATGACATATATACCCCTGCCAGATGGTTTATCTTCTCCTTCATCGCATTTCCTCAGAACATAAAATATTTTATTTATTTTCTATGAAAATTATGTAAAGGAAAACAAAAAATAAGTGTAGGGACATATATGTTACACGCCGGCCAAATAGAACGTTACTCTATCATCTGTAGTATTCAAATATTGATCAGGGTTACAAATTGGGTTACCAGTCCAACTATTTATCGACACATCAACATAAACAAAAAACCAAAAACAAATCTTCTATGTTTCTTTCGCAGGTTCGAACAAAAATTAATCATAAAACTAGCTTTTTTTATCAATTTTAAGCTGATTTTTTCAGGATTTCGTGGAAATTACCAATCCATACATATCCCTACTTAAAATAATTAAAGTCCTAAGAGATCTCATTATATTTGTTAGGTCTGTTAGAGAACTATAAGTTTTTTCATCGGAAAGAAAGGAGGCGGTTGTCAATGACCGCGAGCGTCAGAATCGAAGAGGGTGACGCAACCCTCAAGAAATATCCACAAACATTTCATATATTTTTATAGTTTTAGAAGGTTATTTATTGGTTGGAATTGTTACTATTAATTGTTGTAAGAAAACTGGTTGTAAATATTTTGATTGTGACTTTTTTTTTTTGTTAACTATGGACGTGACTTAATTTTTTTTTTAAAAGTTACTTATCTTGACTTCAGAAAACGAAAACAACAAAACAAGAACAAAAAAAAAAAATGGATTGTGAGTGAATTTAGAAATTCTGATAAAATTTTAAGAAAGGTTGAAATGTGATTGGTAAAACTGTTAGCTTTAAAAGATGTAGTTCATTTTTAAGTTTCTACAGCCCCATGCAATAGCCTTTCACCCATCACTCCAATTTGATTTCTATACTTCCAAAAAACCAAATCAAAACCGGATTCCAAGTCAGAGTGAGCACCTTAAATGTGTAAATGGTTTACAATTCGCAAAATATATCGAGTGTATAGAATTATGCATTTTGAACAAAACAAAATATTGGCTTCATTGATCGAAGTAACGTGCCTACGAAATTTTGTTACCCCGACAGTATTGTTTTATTCACCTGCAAAATAAATATTGCCATTTCCTCTCTTGTAACAATATAGAAGGGCCCATTTGTTGTTTCTTCCTCGATCAATTCTCTAGATCTATCATCTTTGACAAATCGAGTTCAGGTTAAGTTTGGTTTTCTCAGTCCTTTAGCTTTCTCCGTTAGTGGGAAATCTTTTCAAACTTCCTCCTGCCGGGACCAAGAGAGATCAATTATCAATTCCCCTTCTTTGGAAGGGAGAAGTTTCCCACCATTCCTCCTTTACAGGAGAGGAAATTGTCTTCCGAAATCCTTTCCGTTGAAGATTGTTTTTGTCCTAACCATTCTGCAATCTAGTGTGAAGGTCTGTTTGGGACCGGTAGTTGCGACGGAGCTCACTCCTGTGAGAACCGAGGTTTTGGACTATGTTTCAACATCACAAGCAAAGGTGACTATCTCAATGTCAGATGAAAGATTCAGTGCAAGATTTATCTTTTACACGAATTTGCTCGTGATTAGTTTCTACGACAGCCCTTCTGACGATCTCGCAAGTTCTTCTCGGCTTGCATATCTATCTATCATTATGTTTTTCTGTTCTTATGAATTAGCCGATAGGCTTGGATTTTGGGATGGCCCATTTGTGGATCCCCTACTTGTAATCGCTTAAGGTGGAATGAAATTTTCGTGCACAAAAAAAAAAAAGGTTGGGCTTATTAAGGCCTTGTAGTATCATTTATAAAATGATGAAAACCCAAAGTTCGTTGGTTTGATACTATTTGGTTTGTTAAAGTTCAAGATTTAATACATGTAAGCATTTTGAGCTTAAAATACTTCCAGATGTTTCAGTATAGTATAATAAAGTAATATAAATTTCCAAAGTTCATTTCCTATAGAATATGTTTTTTTTTTTTTTTTTGAAACTTTTCCTATAGAGTATTACAAGAACTATTCAGTAAATGTTAGAAAACATGTTAACAAACAAAATGTAAAGATCAGTTCTGACTGTAAATATTTTAAACATCAGTTTCCCAACACTTTTGAATGAGGGTATTAAGGTGTTATTTTTTTTTCTCAATTACTTATAATTATAACAAAAGCACCGATGTGAAAGGTTATCACCACTAAACAAAAAGCACCTACGTTTTTATCAAAAAAAAAAAAACGAAAAGCACCTATGTGAAAGGGAAAAAAACAAAAGCACCTATAATTGGGCTCAATAAGGCCCATAATCTTGGTTTAGTGAAATTTATGATGCCCGCTTTATGAAGTATGAACTTCATGTCAATAACCCGCTTCGTCTCAAATACCGAAAACAAGCTGGGGTTCGAATAAAAAAAAAGGTGAAAAAAGTCTGGAAATTTTTCAAAAGTTACAATATGTAAGCAAAGCAGTTTAGAAATAAAACTTATATGTTAATCTCTTCCAAAATTGAAATACTGAAATTTCGCTCTCTTTTTTTTTTTGGGGTCAACTTTCGCTCTCGTTTTTTTTGGGGGTAAACTTTCACTCTTATACCAGAATAAAAAGGAACCTTCGCTTTTTGTAATGTTTTAGTGAAAAACATAAAAGTCAGCATAATTTTTGTTTTTGTTGTTATATGTTACATCTCATAAATATTTAAACAGTCGACTGTTCAATTAGTCGCATGATTTATTTTTATTTTCGTGCAATAAAACTATAAAAGTATCATCTTATTTATTTTTCGACTATATATAATTAATTAATTAATAGCCGACCGTCACTTATACGCCGAAATTACAAAATCAAAGAACGAACGAAAAAAATCATAATTAAAAAAAAAGAATACGGAAAATGTATGTCGACCATAATAACATCATAGACATACACATACACCATGCATCATCATGAATGGCTACACATTTATCACACCATTCATCATCATCATAAACCCATAACCGAGTCGAAAACTTTTCGTACTGGTATAAATAGAAACGAAAGGTCTCGTCTTTCTCTCCCTCCTCCGACTCTGTCTCCACCCACTTCCTTCTCCCACTACTCTCTCACTAACCGAGTCACCATGGTTGAGGTACTGAGTCAAACCGCTCTCACAACATTC
This sequence comes from Kernera saxatilis, assembly GCA_900406395.1. NCBI lineage: Eukaryota > Viridiplantae > Streptophyta > Magnoliopsida > Brassicales > Brassicaceae > Kernera > Kernera saxatilis. The sequence goes on from OVAY01000126.1 coordinate 49,379, forward strand.
TCCAATCTCCTCTCTCTCTTTTTTTCTCTCTGTGCATATTATAATAGGTTTCATTTGCTCTCTCTGTTTTGTTTCTAAGCAGAAGAAGAACAACAACAACAACGAGAAGAAAGGAGATGGTAAGAAGAAGAACGATTCCGCCGCCGAGAAGAAAACGCCGTCCGTCACCGTCGTTCTCAAGGTCGATATGCATTGCGAAGGTTGCGCTTCCAGAATCGTCAAATGCGTTCGTGCTTTCCAAGGTTTCATCTCTCAAATTTTCTTTAAACAAATGCAAATCCCATTTTCGATTTCTGTATATGTGTGTGACAGCCAAAACAAAAATCCCCAAATCCCCAAAAAATTTCAAGTTTAATCGAACGTTATAGTCCGTTTTCTCCGGAATCTGTACTGGATTTTCTTTTCAATCTAGCCATTTCTCTGTGTCGTTGTTTTAATATCCCTATTCTATTGGAAAAAGCTAACAAATTTCTCTTCAGGGGTTGAGACGGTGAAATCGGAGTCGGCTTCAGGGAAATTAACGGTGACCGGAGCTGTAGATCCGGCGAAACTCCGGGAGAAACTTGAAGAGAAGACAAAGAAGAAAGTCGACTTGATTTCTCCTCAGCCCAAAAAGGAGAAAGAAAAAGAGAGCAACAACAACAATAACAAGGACAATAAGGACAAAAGCAAAAGCGATGAAGACAAAAACAAAGAAAAGAAATCGGAGGAGAAGAAGCCAGACAACGAGAAAAAACCCAAAGAGGTAAAAAAATCTTTGCTTTTTACTAAATTGTGGTATCTGTGAAGAATCTGATTCTGAGTGTTTGCTGCATTAGTATAATGAGAAGGGATGTTTTTGTGATTTCTGATTACAGCTATAATATAAATTTTTTAATGTACTTTTGTTTTTGATTACTGTGTTGATTTTGTTATTATAATAATCTTTCCAGCCTCCGGTAACAACGGCGATATTGAAGCTGAACTTCCATTGTCAAGGTTGTATTGGGAAAATCCAAAAGACTGTCACTAAAACCAAAGGTTAGAGGACAAAACAGAGTATAATCGCGTTTTCAAAAAGCTGTTTCTGTAAACGCTCACACCGTTTTTGTTTTTGGAATCGCAGGTGTAAATGGGATAACAATGGATAAGGAGAAGCAATTGGTGACGGTTAAAGGGACGATGGATGTGAAAAAGCTCGCCGAGAGTTTGACGGAGAAGCTGAAACGTCCGGTGGAGATTGTGCCGCCGGCGAAGAAAGATAAAGAGAATGGTAACGGGAAAGAGAAAGAATCTGGCGATAAGAAGAAAGGAGACGGCGGAGGAAAGGATAATTCCGGTAATAAAGGCGGAGAGGGCGTGAATATGATGGAGTACGTGGCGGCTCAGCCTGCTTACGGGTACGGGTATTATCCGGGTGGGCCATATGGGTATCCGGTTCAAGCCCACGCGCCACAGATATTCAGCGATGAGAATCCGAATGCTTGCGTCGTTATGTGAGTTCGGCGGCGGAAAATTGGAGGGTGGTGGCTAGATATGTAAATATACTATAATCTTCGGGGTATTTTCGGGAAAGACGATTTTTTTTTTTACTTTTTTTTTTCGGTTTTCTATTACAGTTTCAATTTTGAATTTCACTTTTTTTTTAATGGGCATTTATAATTCTGAAGTGAAACATGCAAATATTTCCTACGGTGAGTCGATGAAGAATGGGAAAAGATTTATTATTATTTTTCTCTAGTACTATAATTTCAATTGGGAATAATATAAAAAGTTAGTTCAATTGATTGCTCTTGCTTTTATTCATTATACAAATATGCTGTATTTTAAAAGAATTGTTGTCATTGAAGATAAAACTAAAAATGACAGCAATCAAATAATCTAAAATGCAAAAGTTATACTTATTAAATCTGAATAATGACAAACAAAATATGATGAAAATACGTCAATTTTATGGAACCGAGATTGGCAGCAGTAACAAAAACCTCTCATTTATGGGTGAGTTTGTATTTGATTTTATATAACTTAACTTCTTCCATGTAAAAACAAATTATAAACGATAATTTTTATTTATTTATTTAGTAATGTTGACAAAAAAAAAAAAAGTAAACGATAACTTTTTTACTAACTCGATAATCAATAATAATATTTTCGGGCCTTGTATATTTTTTCATCTGTAATCATATAAATTTAGGATTCTCGGTCCCCTCCAAGTGAAAGTTGAAATTCGGGAATAAAATCTCAACTAATTCGCCCAATTCACCGAACTAAGCTACCAACGGTTGTATTACATTGTATATTTTAGTACTTTACTACATAATATAAACAATTAATTAATTTATCAAATAAAAAAAAGGTTTTAAACAGCGTCACAATTAGGCAGCAATTCTTTTTTTTTCCCTGCATTAAGCACCAATTCAACTTAAGACAATTGCATGTATTTTACTATAAACAACCAATAATTTTATTTACATATATACATACTATCACAAAAGAGTTGTGTCTACTGTCTAGTGTATTTTTGGCCTATAAGAGTTACTGAGATTTTATTTACCAAAAGAAAAACAATGACAATAAATTATAAAAATTAAAAGCGTGGTGATGAATGTCCATAAATACTGAGTCAAAAGTACATAATAAATGTATAATTATATAACTACCATTCGCTTCTTTTTCCCTTGTAATAAATTTAGCTTACGTAGTTTCTTCTTTCCCACCACTCGCTTGATTGGAAATCTCTGTCGTCTCGATTGCACATTTTTTTTTTTTGTGGTTTTAACAATAACACATTAATGCCGTAATAACAATAACACATTATACGTATATATACAACTTTACATGAAAAATCTAAAATAACCAATGTGCCGTCTAATTCTTATTCCTTTTTTTATAGAACAAATTATGTTATATATCGAATTATAATCATTTTTAATACATAATTTTGTTTCAAGTTGGGAGATAAATTAGGGTTTGAAGAAATGGTGTCGGTATTAGGTGTCTCTTACTAAACTTTGAGCCAGTTGGATGGGAATGCTCTTGTCCTCTGCTTCATGCCCTCTCCCGTCTTCTAAGTTGTAACTGTTGGAATATATTATTCCTTAATTTTTGGACACATTTGAGTCCATGCATATATATATACCAAACTGAGCTAGTACAACATGTCCTTTTATATTATATAAATTTCAACATATATTTAAACTACTATTTTAATTATACGAAATCAACCGAGGAGAATATATGAATCGAAACCATTGCCTACTCGAAAAATAAATAAATAAAACAAGCAACTACCTAATGATGGATATGAAACTATAAAATACTTTCAAGAGTGTTTTGTTGCCAAAAGAAACAAAATAATATCTAATTTTGTTCAGTTCTTTTTTTTTTTTGTTAATATTGTTCAGTTCTTATTAACTTCAAAATTATATTTAACCGATTATAGTGATCTGAAAATCTATTAGTTTATTTATAGATTTAGCCAAGGCATACACGTATGGGATGATTATTTTTGGTATAAATTCTTGCTCTTTGTAAAGTTACGGTTTGGTTTTCTTTGGTAAAGTTAATTTACAAGTGAAAAATCAAAATAAATGAGTAGTGTTTTTGGTCAAAAAATAAGTTTAGTTATATGTTAGCGAATTTAATAGATAAGTCAACATATAGTGAATGCCAACCCATGGCATCAATGCTCGTTTATTTCCTTTTACTCTTATATGGTAACGTAAAGCCAAAATTTATTTATTTATTTATGTAGAAAAATAGTCATTAATAAGAAATTTAAATTAACATCAATATAGTCGTCGTATTCATGTTTTTATTGTGCATGTGCGTTTGATGCGACATCTCATTCAGTATTGATTTAAATAATTATACATGCATGAACATGTGTTGAGAACTTGGGATCATGATGCGTGGTGCTTCATGCAGCATCATTTTCATCATCATACATGTTAGTTCCGAGTTTCCAACTTTCTTTCTGGGAAAGTTCCATTCGAATTCGAGGAAACTAAAGGATTTAAAAATAAATCACATAAAAGTAACTAATAAAGCTTTCAACACGCTTATAAATTTCATTCTCTTTATCCTTTTTCTTATAAACAAAGATCAATTGGAATATTTTTTGTAAGAAACCTTTTTCACTTTACAAAAATTAAAAGTTTTTATCATACTCTGTTAATTTAACTATAGTTTTCCAAAAGATAAACTTGTCGAGAAGCTTTATTTATATTCCAGAGTGCATTAGTTTTATAATTATATTATGAACTCAAAATTTAACGATTAAATCCACTACTGGTGGCTTAGTAATGTATTTCGAATAGTGAATAGTCTTTCTGTAAGTGGAAGCCAAAGATCAAGTCATACCATATACGAATTTTCATTTCAGTTTTTTTTCGTCATTTTAGATGTTAAGTATGAGTTTCAGATTGAGATTTTTCTGATTTATAGTAAAATTAATTTGTGTACTATGGAGTATGGGGTCGGAAAGAAATAACAATTTATTAGATTAAAGAGAAATTGCAAAAATAATATAAGAACGAGTGTTCTAATCTAACCGAACTCATTAAATCAATTATTATTTGTTGATAGAAGAAGGATTTCGTCGAGAAAGATGTACGAATATATTAGGAAGAAGGCATATGATTTTCCTCATTTACAATGTTTCATTAATAATTAAAGTTTGTTGCAAAACAAGAGGTTGCTCATGCTACATTTTGGTTAAATGAAAATGATTAAAATGTTAAGATATTTCCAAATGATTTAGCGAAGTTAATATAAAACCAAATAAGGGTTCAAAATAATTCCCTTTGATTTATATCCCTTTGTTTTTTTTCTTTGCAGAGGCTTGATGATTGTCTTCGGTTCTTACCACGTGGGGGCATGCCAATAAAAGTGGACCAAAAGACCATAAAAGAAAGAAAAAAAAAGGGATATAAATCAAAGGGAATTATTTTGAACCCTTATTTGGTTTGAGAGAAAAAAAGATAAAGAAAAAAGGCAGATAAAGAGAGAAAAAATACATTGGAAGATGTTATAAAATTATTATGCATATCATTATCCGGATAAAACAAAAGTAAAACGAAACTGTAACCAGAATATTCGAGGATTCTCTATTACCTGCATGTATAAATTGTTGTTTTCATGATGCACTTTCTTTTAATGAATATCCGTTCGATTGTTGTTGTCCTTTGATCTGTTTACAATAAGAATGTTTATAAACTTCAATTTTAAAAACCAATTGACAAGAAGAAAAGCATATGGCCTTGTGAAGGTTTATTTGGTTATGTCTATGTCTATATCTCCAACTGTTTTTCAATGTGAGTTTTTTTTTATAATATGTCTCTCAAAATGATGTTTTTTTAGCTCACCGAACATGAGGTTAGTTCTATTTGTTGGACCATATAGATCTTTGGATTTGCTGGAAATTATGACATAAAAGTTTGCTAAGTTCCATCTAATAGCAAATTAGTTATGAAATGAACATCACATTACAATATTGTAGATTTATTTGATCCAATCTCTTTTTAATATGAAATCCCTAGTAAGCATCCACAGAACTAATCGATCACTTCATGTTTTTCTAAAACGACCGAACTAAGCTGAAAAAAAAAAAAAAAAAAAAGCTAAAAAAAAAAAAAAANAAAAAAAAAAAAAAAAAAAGCTGAAAAACATAAACAACATATCACCTTTATAATAAATTACATCATTTTGATTTAATCAAACCGTTTTGAAACTACATTAAGCTTTATTTAATCTGATTCTAGCTTCGGGTATTATCAATAATATTGTATTGTTTGGTAACTAGCTAGGAGATAAACTCATTGAAATTTACTATTTTAGGATTTATCACCCATCACGTCAATACAGTGATCAATAAAGAAATAAATTTCGATCGATTTGATTCATTCGAATTATGGCTTGAACTAATATCATCGCTTCAAAAAGAAATTGACCGATGTGTATAGACATAACACATAAGTATAGAAAACATAGGCTCTATTCACAACTACACCTTCTTGAACAAGTAGGTAACACATAAGTATAGAAAACATAGGCTCTATTCACAACTACACCTTCTTGAACAAGGAGGTAATAATGAGGCCCACACCACAATGAGAGAAGATGATAATAAAATCAAACTAAAGAAGAAAAAGAAAAAGACATGTAGGCTTTCTAGGAGTCCTTTTCTCTTTTTTCATCTTCACATTTTTCTCTACTTTGGTACTTTGTGAAATTTCTATTTGATTTGATTTCTTTCTATACACTAATTTCCAAACTTCTTTTGCAATGAGTGATGATATGGACGAAGAACTTTCTTCTTCCTTGGAAACAAATTTCAAATCAAACATTAAAGTTATTTCGGAGACTAAACCCAATTGACGGTTTGGTTGATTTTTCCTCCCAGACAAGACGACTTCGTTGACTTCACAAATATGGGTCAATAATTCATATTAAAACCGTCAACATCATTTTTTTGGTTAAGGTCAATTTGGAAGAGATAAATAGAAAAAAATAACCCTGTCCGTAATTTTTGAACCGGTCAATTTTGAAAATTCTTACATATCAGTTTCATAGTTTCAACTGGAACGCACAAATTCGGTTCGGTTATATGGTTGTCCCTATATCTATCGACAAGTCTACTATAAGATCATTAGTGACACATATATCATCATTATTCATTAAGAAAACATTATTTTCACATAACAAAACTAATTGAAAATTGCATAAGCATTTTTTTTAATTCCAACAATATATACATACATAAATACATACATTTACAAAGTTAAAAGAAATAATGAAGATCTTCATGATACATCTCATCGAATGAACACTCCATCTACTTGGACGTCTTCAACTTCCAAGTAGAATCAACTTTTATCTGTTTACAAGCATAACTATTCCCACTTGTATACTCGTGAACATAACTGCATTCTACAGGCTATCTAGAAGATGAAATAGAACACAAAAGCTGACAGAATTTATTGACAAGACCTATCATGTTCATCATCATGATCACCTCCAAGAATGAATTTCTTATTTACATCCGCGTGGATTCTCAAGATTGTGGATTGCGTTTGCATAGAAAAGAACAGAACTTGATTGCATCAAACATGTAAAGCACAAGTGCAAAAAGTTACTTGAACAAAAAAAACCAAAGTAACACCAAAGCCAAATCCATCAATGCATTAAGAACAGAATCGAATTATTTACCAAAAAACCGAATGCCGATTTGACAAACGATACCAAGGAAACTAAAGAAATGTTGGTTTTTGGTTTACAGTTCCCAAAACTCTTCCTAAAATCAATCCAATAACCAAGACAGATCAAACTGTAGCCCCAAACTTCCTATTTATACTTATTCTTAGGCCTTGATTATTTGTTTGAGTTTACGTTTACGTTTAATATTCTTTCCAAATGAAACATAACCTTTGACTTGGAACGTAAACGTAAAGGTTAAATCCAAATGCAAACGAGAAAGACGTTTGGTTTGCAATTAGCAAACATATTTTATAAGATATGGGTCATATTAAGCAAACGAACCAAATACATCATGGCAAAAGAATTTTATAAACCCAATTCTTGGTCCAACTTCACGACTTTAAGCATCCTACATAATGTCATAAGTCATTTGGGCTTCTACTTTTCACTTCTGGATCACTACCAAAAGATATTGAGCCTTTAGTTTATAAAGCCCAAATACAAGCCCATATCAAACCGCACCTTATTCGGGACCGACCAGATGGGAGTTGCTGTTGTATTCTGATACGCAACTGAAATCTGAACCTAACTAAACTCAGTCACGCCGTACACGTGGCACTCCCAATAGTATCATCTCCTATAAATACCGATTCTTCCGCTTCGCGTCAACAGAAACCATCATTAACCCTAATTTGCTGAACAGGTGTTGTGCGAGCTCTTGAAACCCTAGATCTCAGATATCTCGAGTTCTCGATCTCCCGATTCTCACAGGTAAATTTCATTGTTTCTTCTCTTACGATTTTTAATTCTTCGATCTGTATGCTCGGTGGTTTGATTTTGTGTTTCTTCCTACGGCGGATTGATTCAGGGAGATTTGAAGATGGTGTCGGACGCTAGCAAGAAGAAGGCTGCTCAGAAGAAAGCTGCAGCCGCCGCGAAAAGAGGCGGTAAAGCTGCGGCCGCAGCTAAATCGGCCGGTACTTCGTCCAATGGAGTTGATAGTTTGTCGAGTGGTGTCGAAGCCCTTCAAATATCTGATCGGACGTGTACGGGAATTCTCTGCTCGCATCCACAATCTAGGGATATTCGGGTGAGTCTTTTTTTTTTTTGGGATTCTGTGATTCGATTTCGGTGCTTAATGGTTTCCTTCGAACTGGGTTGTTTTCTAGTTTGATTCGTAATGATCTGTGAATATTTATGTTGTTTAATTGTTTCCATGAATCAGCGTTTTATGATTTTTCACTACATATAGATAATCCTTAGTTTGATTGATTATACTTGGTGTTCTATATTTTTCGATCTGAGAGATTTCGATAGATGGATTTTTAACTTTCCAAGTCTGTTTGCAGATAGAATCTCTGTCTGTCACGTTTCATGGTTATGACCTTATTGTCGATTCAATGTTGGAGCTTAACTATGGAAGACGTTATGGTCTCCTTGGGTTGAATGGTTGTGGGAAATCCACTCTTTTAACTGCGATTGGACTCAGAGAGTTGCCGATTCCTGATCACATGGATATCTATCATCTCTCCCACGAGATTGAAGCTACTGACATGACTTCTCTTGAGGCTGTCATGAGCTGTGATGAGGAGAGGTTGAGGTTGGAGAAGGAAGTTGAAGCTTTGGTTGAGCAGGTTTGTATACACAATAATAGACTGGATGCTAAATTTGTTCTTTTGTGTTGGATGCTAATTGGTGTTGTTTATTATTTACTTTTTTTTTCAGGATGATGGAGGCGGAGAGCGTCTTGATACTATCTATGAGCGGTTAGAAGCCATGGATGCTTCAACAGCAGAAAAGCGTGCTGCTGAAATTCTGTTTGGACTTGGTTTCGACAAGGAAATGCAGGCTAAGAAAACAAAAGATTTTTCTGGTGGATGGAGGATGAGGATTGCATTAGCAAGAGCACTCTTCATAATGCCAACAATCCTTTTGCTTGATGAGCCGACAAATCATTTAGGTTGGTTGTCTTTCTTCTTTTGTACTTACTTCGGTTGGTTTTCTATTGTGTGTTCTCCGAAATTGTGTTTTTGTTTTCATGCTGACTCTTATGTTCTCTCGTGAAACAGATTTGGAAGCCTGTGTCTGGTTAGAGGAGAGTCTGAAGAATTTTGACCGCATACTCGTTGTGGTATCCCACTCACAGGATTTCTTGAATGGAGTCTGTACAAACATCATCCACATGCAAAGCAAACAGCTCAAGTACTACACTGGTAACTTTGATCAGTATTGCCAGACTCGTTCTGAACTAGAAGAGAACCAGATGAAACAATACAGATGGGAGCAGGAGCAGATTTCTCACATGAAGGAGTACATTGCTCGGTTTGGTCATGGTTCAGCCAAACTTGCTCGTCAAGCACAGAGTAAGGAGAAAACATTGGCAAAGATGGAGAGAGGTGGGCTCACTGAAAAGGTGGCCAGGGATAGTGTTCTCGTTTTCCGTTTTGCTGATGTCGGGAAGCTTCCACCGCCAGTGCTTCAGTTTGTGGAAGTCTCATTTGGGTACACACCGGACTATCTCATATACAAAAACATCGACTTTGGTGTCGACTTGGACTCCAGGGTCGCCCTTGTCGGACCCAATGGAGCTGGAAAGAGTACCCTTTTGAAGCTCATGACTGGTGAATTGACCCCGACTGAAGGAATGGTGAGGCGTCACAACCACTTGAAGATTGCTCAGTACCATCAGCATCTGGCTGAGAAGCTAGACCTGGAAATGCCTGCACTTCTCTACATGATGAAGGAGTTCCCGGGTAACGAAGAGGAGAAAATGAGAGCTGCGATTGGTAGATTCGGTCTAACAGGTAAGGCCCAAGTTATGCCGATGAAGAATCTATCTGATGGACAGAGGAGCCGTGTGATATTCGCATGGTTGGCTTATAAGCAGCCTAACATGCTTCTATTGGATGAGCCAACTAACCATTTGGACATTGAGACAATTGACTCTCTCGCCGAGGCATTGAATGAGTGGGATGGTGGTTTGGTTCTGGTGAGTCACGACTTCAGGCTGATCAACCAAGTGGCTCATGAGATATGGGTGTGTGAGAAACAATGCATAACTAAATGGAACGGTGACATTATGGACTTCAAGAAGCACCTCAAGGCTAAAGCCGGACTTGAAGATTGAAGATAAAGTTGGAGTCGTTCTCCTCTTGTGGGAAAAAAGGAAAAAAAGACCCGATTGGGTCATGCCGAGAGAGAGGGACGGATTTTGGTTCGATGATGGTTTCGGGAATGGTTTTTAACGAGTTCTGAAGCCACTCCTGAGAGAGATACCATACTCGTAATCTCTGCATTTCTTAAAGCATTAAGAGGTCAGAGATTCTTCTATATTAGTATTATTATCACTGTGCCCTTTTTTTTTTTTTTCTATTGTTGTTGAACGTTTTTTTGAAGGCGAATTACCAGAGAGGACATGGAAAAAGTAATATTTTTGGTGGTATTGTAGGATTTTTTTTTTAAAGACTTGAGATGTTGACGATTATGATATTTAATTATTTGATATTAAAGTGGGAATCTTTTCGCAAAGTATATTCGAATATTCGTTGGAAAAGTTTCCGAATATTCTCTCTTTATTGTTGATTCTTCAAAAGAAGGGAACTTGAAACGATTACAGAGTTGCAGAGAGAATATTTCCTATGCAAAAGCAGGCTGGGTAAGACTGATTAAACATATTTGAGTATTCTTGTTATTCTCGTCACTGGATTTAGATCCTGAGAAGAAGAATCCAATTTTTTTCCTCCTTTTTGTTGTTTCTGATTACTAATCAACTAAATAGTCATTTAACAGTTTACTAACTCTTCTAGACACATTGAGCTGAGTTTCCAATCGAATCTCCGAAAATTGGTTCATTTTATTAGTTCTGAAGTGAGAAAAGGGCTTCGAATCTTAGATTTTATTAGTTTCTGACGTTGGATTCTTAAGCAGCTTGATGTAGCAATTGCAATATTCAGAGATAACACGAAGGCGAAACCTTGTTCACAGATTGGATGAATCTTTTGGCTTATGAGTATATGTTTAGTTTCATCTGAAGTTCGTATTTTTTTATTTGAAGTCTTCCTCTCGCATCAAAAAACCAAGAAGTCATCTTTTGTTGTTCCTTCCGCACCATCTTGCACAATGTACGATCTTGATCTACTACTTCCGAAACCCGACTGCTTTGTAGTTTATTAGTTTCTCATACTCTGTTCAGATTCTTTTGATGTGTCATCTGTTTCTCAGATGTGAATATTACTCATTCAATTGCATATTCCGCAGTCTTTGTTCACAAAATTTTCTTCATGTGCTCTGCTTAGCATTTCTGTTTCTCTTGACATATAAATACAGTTGACGAAACATAAAAAAGAGTTGTTGAACATTTTGCCTTTCATCGAAATCACATTACAATAATTAATACTAAGTACCGAGCTCATCGAACCTTACCTATCAAAGCAAGAGATCTTACTCACTACATATCTCATATATATATATATATAAGAGGAATATGAAAGTAATAAAAGGGTTATGTATATAAGAAATTCTATTGTGATTTTGTCTTCAAACATGAGCCGGAGTTCCGGTCTCCGGCGTTGGAAAGTCAGCCAAAGCCAATTTCCGGCTTCTCTCTGACCGGCTATTCTCGGCAAATTTGATGCTTCCTTCGTGCAACCCTTGTCGTTTCTCGTCCTCTGTCCACTCAGAGCTGTAATAAGATTCCTCTTTTGATTTTTCTCCATCGCTCGACGGCCTTAAAAACATGCTTCCCCACTGCGGAAAATGTATAAACGCAACGGGGAGCGTGCACAAAACCGCCATAACGCCCATCAGAGAGAGTCCTTCCGCTGTAGTAAACCTCGACGATGAGAAGAAAATCAGCTGAGTCAAACCGGACCCGAAGTTTCCTCCTGCGCCGGTTAGTCCCGATATGAGCCCTAGAGAGCGGCGCGAAACGAAAGGTGCAACCCCAAAGAGGGCTCCGCAAGCGGCTTGTGTACCGACTGAGAATAGCATCATTGCTAAAATTGCTATGGGAAGTGAACTAGCACGACCTAGCCAGATACAGAAGAGAGCTCCTACAGTTTGAAAGATCCATAAGATCCATAATCGGCCTCTCATGCCAAAGATTCGGGCCGCTACGTCAGAAGCGTAGCCACCGAAAGGACGGGCAACGAAGTTTGCCATTCCGAAGCTGGCTGCTACAATACCGGCTGTTTGAAGCTTGAGGTTAAACCTGATGCGTTGAAATCAAGAAAACAATGGTTATTACTTGTGCTAGAAGTAAGTAAGATCATCATTTGGGTTTAACGAAGAAGAAATTAAACCTGTCGTAGAAATATCCGGAGATAACGTTGTTGATAGTTAATTCAATTCCCATGGAAGATCCATAAAGAACGAATAAAATCCATGTTCTATAGTTCTTCACAGCGAACCAGAAAACCTAAAACAAGTAGCATAAAAACAAAATAAAACCGTTAGACACTAAAATTAAATTTATTAACTAAACAAACGAAATATATTAAACCCTGTTAATAATGTTTCGTATCAAATGTGTTGCTTATTAGCTCTTGTCATTTGTTTTGGGCAACTCAATCGCAAATTGCAATAAATTTGTGATTAATTTGCATAAAATGTTAATTTTGAAAGATAGTCGTAAAGTTTGCAACGACTAAAATTTATCGCAAGTTTCATTACTATATTTAATGTTTGCAAAATTCTTTTAATGGGAGCCATATTGTTCTTGATCTGGATTTCTTGTACAATAAAAAATACAATAAAAACGAGACGAGATATGTATACATAGGAAAATACCTTGGAGAATTTGTCTCTAGAGACCTGACCTCTCTTCTGGAGTGTACTGAGGTTACCGTCAGGGAGATCTTGGCCGAGAGTGAGGACGAGAATGCCCATTACGACTTGAAGAAGGCCAGGGACGAAGAAAGCTATGCGCCACGCCATGAACGGAGTGGCTCCGGCGAGCTTGATGACGTGGAAGACCATCGGCATGAGTAGCTGAGTCACTCCACCGCCCATATCGCCCCATCCGCCAGCGCAGCCATTGACGAGTCCTATGATCTTGCCGTTGAACATGACGCTGGTCCAATATTGGCATGACACGAATGTGGCGAGGCAGAAACCGATCATGAACCTGACGGCTAAGTATCCACCCGCGTCGGTCACAAACGACATTGAGAAGACGGTGGGGGCCGTTAGCATTAGGGAGAAGGCGGTCCCGTACCGTGCTCCGAGGAGGTCACAAACCGCTCCCATGGCTAACCTTGAGAAAATGGCGCCGGAGACGGAGGCAACTCCAGCGTTTCCAATGTCGGTTTTGGTGAGGTCGAGGTTGTCGCGGATAATGGGGACTAATGGTGCCGCGGCAAAGGTTGAGATGAAGCAGGTGAAGAATGAGATCCATCCTAAGTGGAAGGCTCTCATGTGAGGTTTAGCAAATGAGAGTGGGTTGAACACTTTGGCCCGGTGTTCAGAATCAACCGGTAAGGCGAATTTAGCCGTTGGATCGTCAGACGATGGGACGGTTTGGGATGAAGCATCGACGGAGAAGGAGAAGACTTGTTCTCTTGCGGTGACTCCATGCAAGGAGGTTCCAATAGAGCCTTCTTCATTAGAAGTCATTTTAAGGTTGAGAGTGAGATGAAAGATTCTGAGTGGGAGAGAAGGTTTATTGCTCTTTGTTGCGTGTTTGGTTTGATTGGGGAGATTGAGAAATGCAAACTATATATAGAGCCAGAGGGATATCAACATCATATGATGGGTAGGGTTAGGTGGGTCCAAAAATGAGATTTGAATAATATATAAAAGAAAAAGTTACTACTAATTTCTGATTTTGTTTTTGTTTTAACTAATTATTGACTGATAAGAGCATTTAATTATATATGACTTCTAATTTTGATTATTAATTGCGGAGAAAAGGCAAATCAGTTTTAGAATTTGAGAACTTAACATATTCTTCCTGCATAATGTAGCTGCTAATACGTACGTTTCATTCGTGTACCACATTTGTGTTTTTGAGAACTAAACGCACGTTTCATACGTGTACCACTTTGAGTTTGTCTGACGCATGCGTGATGCAAATATTTTCTTTTTTGTCGACAAAAACTATATATATATTATGATTTAAATAAAATGCATAAGAAAAACGTTTCATTTTGCATAAAATTTCGACAGATAATTTAAAAGTAAGAATTTGGCAAATTTTTTTTTTTTTTTTAAGTATGGAAAAGAAATCTACAAAATACGTGTAAAATCTATTTCGGCTGTTTTTGTGGAATTTCTCTAAAAATGGCGATAGAGATAAACGTTGACAGTTGGCATTGGCAATAGCTAAAAAGCCTAAAGTGGCCGTACAGATCAATGATGACAAAAAGCGTGAAAATGTCTTTAATAATTTTATAAGTTGTCTCTTGAGCATTCCATGTGGTCGACTCACCAAATGAAATAATTATTATCTTAAAATAAATTCCCACAAACATGCTCTAAGCCACTAATGTTTGTTTCTGAAGCTTATATATATATATATATAGCTCATAGGTTATTATTAGCTTTCCGCCTATTATATTCGCATATCCTCAGTTCCTCACTATGAAACGAAATGATAAGTTGACTTTCTTAAATCTTTTTTTTGAAAAAGGACTTTCTTAAATCTTCATTAACCTTGTATCATCTCAATATATAAGCTCGAAATATAGTTCTCTGAAAATATGATTTCTAATTGTTATAATATCTGTCAAATGCTTAATTGCACTTTTCTATTCAAAGTTGTTGATGGCATGTGCTTGTAAACTAGAGATATCTCGTTTTATTCCTCTACCATAAACATAAAAATAAATAAGTATTGTTGTAAACATTAAAAAAAAAAATTATGTGGTGTAATCTCTTTGGGTTTTTTTCTTCTTAAAGTTTTAGGCAAACAATATATTTTTTTTAAAGATACTGATTTCGAAAAACTAGATAGAAGAAAAACAAAAAAACAAAAAAAATCACAAATATTTTTTATTATAAATTAATGTCTTAACCATGATATTTATAACTGTAAAGTTATAAGTTGAAAAAAGTAATAAAATTATATATTGATTTGATTCCAAACAATTTTTTCCCCCAAAATCACTCTCGAAACCACACATTAACAAAAAAATGTTGGTTTCCTTTTTAATATATAAAGGATTGTAACTACTAACTAAGGTTCTAATTAAGATAAAAATCAAAGATCTCTTCATACTCGTCACATTAGTTTTTTTTGGAAATTATAACTTTATGGCTATAGATTATAGGTTTTAACTAGAATTGACCATCATTAAGAAAATAAAAGCTGTCAAAAAAGAAGAAGAAATGTTTGTTTTGTTTTTGTAGTTGGTTTAGTTTTATTGTTTTCACATGTAGGGAAGGCTACTATAAAAGTCCAACGTTTATAGGTTAAGAAATTCAAATCTTGTGGAAAGGTCAAACAAAAAAAAAATGTCTCAAACAATCTTTCATAACATGAGTAATGGCTCATTGACTTCTAATGTTTATTTAATTTTTATGGCTCAACTTGGTAGACTAAGTTTCATGTATGTAAATAATGCAATAGTTCTTCATCAAAATAAGATGGTTAATTTCATCTGTATATGACCACCCAACATATAAGAAAACTAATTATCTATCCTATTGCTCACAGAAAGTATTTTTGGAACATAAAAGAGATATACAATATGAATTGAAACCTAAACTAGTTTGGGTTGGTTTTTCGAATAGGTCACATTCAATACCTTTTTAATTATCATTCTTTAAAACAAATTTAGATTCAGTATTTGTTTTCTTCTTGGTTCGTGTGGTTCAGGTTATAATTTGTCGAATATAGGAAAAATACAACGAATGAGACAAATTGAAAGATTCAGATAAGTTTTTAGATTGGCTTTTCAATTGATTTGGATTTGCGTAGATACGGGCGTTGGAGAGTGAACAAAACACTAGTATAGACTCCAAGTGGCTCCATATAAAAGTAAACGGTGGGAAATAGATTAGAGTCAAAAGTTGTGGGTTCAAAAGATATTTACTTTTTGTTCAGCGTAATAAATTGGGCTCCTCTCATCAACAAAAAGATTGGGCTCCTTTTTTTAAAGTTTCCACAAAGTTTTTTAGTTAATAGTTAATACTTTAATACTATAATAGAATACTATAATAGTCGCTCGAATGACGGCAATTTTCACGTAACAATGAACGTGGGATTGTTCACATGGTTGATGCTTATCGTGCTCGTATAAAATTTTCTGATAGGTGCTAATTATTGACTTACTTAAATACATTAATGATAACACAATTGACTTATCTGTTTATACTACTATTTTTTAAACCGTACAGATCACAGCATTGGGTTCTGTCCTTATGATGCGGAAGATGTACGGCCTCCCCCTCTCTGACTGTAATCCTCATCATTCAACCATTGAATTTATTACAAGTCGTTCTACTTATCTTGTTCTCGTGCGTAGACAAAAGCTCTTAAAGGCGTTTGTAAGTATATTTTAAAAAGATTGTTAGTACGTAATCGGAAAGTTTTGGGTATAGAACTGAACAAATTAAACGGCATATAATTTAGTTCTGATTTGGTAATAATTATCTTTTAACAGAAAATAAACAAAAGCTGAACTGCGTAATCTCTCCACAGATATAGACTAGGATCTTAATAATATTTTTATAAATCAGATGTAGACAACTTATCATATATGAGAGGTGAGCAAAAAGAATGTGATATAGAGAAAAAGAAACAAAACAATGTAAACAGGATCATCCTTTTTCGTTTCTGCGTTGCTTTTTGGAAAAGTTAATTGTAATAAACTAAATTCATAAGCCGTTAACAAAAGGTAAAGTAACAATTAATCTAATAGACATAACTTTTTTTGTTTTTTTAAATTTTCATAATAGACATAACTTTGTTGGTCAAAGCCATAAAACCATTTTTTGCAGAACATATCATATCGTTGGTCAGTGTAAAATTTACATGACAACCATAAACTCTCGTATTAGATCGAAAACCACCCGATTATTAGGGAATTACTACAACAAAAGTAAAACTATAACCTAATTATATGGTGGTCTAAATGGTATGACATGTTAGTTGTGTAAACCAGTTTTCGAATCCTTCCACTTTGATTTGACTTAAAATTTAGACGTTTTAAATAACAAAAATACATGCTATTTCACAGGTTTATGGAATTAGTCTGAAATTCGGCTCAAGATTTCCGGTTAATAGTAAAATTAAAACAAATCATAATGGGAAATTTAAGGAATAGGGACCCAACTTATATTAATATGGGCTGGCTATAAGTTAGGCAAATTGTGAGAAAGAAAATGAAATCTAATTGGGCTTGCTGAGCTTCCTGAGAAGTCCTATCATTATTTATTAGGCTTTTACTATAAGCACAAAATGCTATATGAGCTGGAGCAGTGATCTAATTTGGGTGGATGGGCTATTTTGAGGAAGGCCAATTATTTTGTTAAGTAAGAGTTAGAGTCTTAAGACGAGGAAAGTGGTTTAGTTATCTACGCATTATCTAACTTTTTTTTTTTTTTTTTTTTTTTTCTAAAGTAACGACTTAATTTTGGTACAGAAAAANTAATTCTGGTACAGAAAAATACGTGACAAAGAAGATCATCATAAACAAAGGATGAATGAACACGTTGAGTTCGTAGCTCAGACAAATTAATTAAAGAGATACGGAAACAAAAAATAAATTTTAAAACAATAGAATTGCAACGAAATTACACAAAGAGTAGTATAACACCTCTTATGAAAATTAAACATATCGATCAACTACTTACACATATGGAGCAATAGCAATTTGATATAACATATTTAAACACAGTTAACCCTCAAACGTGTTCCGGAGGAGGAGATGGTGCAGAAGCCACGCGCCGTCCACGCTCCGACCTACTATTGACGGCGAACTTCAAACTCCCTTCATGCATACCCTTTTGCTTCTCCGCCTCCGTCCACTCTTTCATGTAATAATATTCCTCCGTAGACTTCGCTTCATCTCCCGTGGAAGCCAAAAACATGCTTCCCCATTGCGGGAAATGCACTAAAGTGACGGGTAATGTACACGCGACAATCATCACTCCCATCCACGTCAGCCCTTGTTCCGTCGTGAACATAGAGGTCGAAAAGAAAACTAGCTGGGTCAGACCAGAGCCGAAGTTTCCTCCTGCTCCAGTTAACCCAGAGATAATGCCTAAGGAGCGGCGTGAGATGAAAGGTATGATGGCAAAGGTGGCTCCACAAGCGGCTTGAGCCCCGAGAGAGAAGAGGATCATAGAGAAAACCGCGGTCGGGAGCGTCGTGGCTCGGCCTAGCCATATGCAGAAGCAACCGCCTAAGGTTTGGATAATCCATAGGGTCCAAAGACGGCCTCTCATGCCAAAGTATCTAGCCGAAATGTCTGAGGCCCAGCCACCGATAGGACGCGCAAAGAAATTTGCCATACCAAAGCTTGCCGCGATTATACCGGCCGTGTGAAGCTTGAGATGGAACCTGAAAAAATGGTCACCATATATATTGAGTCTCTTTATCCATAGACATTATTTACATTGTATTGGTAATAAATTATAAAAATGAAAGTCAATCGATTTTAATCAGAAAAATAT
The DNA here is from genome assembly GCA_900406395.1 of Kernera saxatilis. Lineage (NCBI taxonomy): Eukaryota > Viridiplantae > Streptophyta > Magnoliopsida > Brassicales > Brassicaceae > Kernera > Kernera saxatilis. The sequence goes on from OVAY01000126.1 coordinate 68,171, forward strand.
ACATATAATTCATAGAAATTCGCATAATGCACCACTTTGCCAATAGCTATATCACACTCTTATATTATTGTTTATAGACTAACGAGTTATAAAAAATTTACCTGTCAAAAAAATACTCAGCGATGACGTTATCGGTTGTGAGCTCTACTCCCATGGAGTATCCATATAGCAGCACGAAAACCCATGTCCTATAGTTTGTGATCGCGTACCATAAAACCTGGTAAAGTTGTCCACGAGAGAAAATTATAAGTCTTAACCAAAAAAGGAGAAAAGGTCTTTAACAAAGAAAAAGAAGAGAAAATATATGAAAGAGAATATATTTAGAGATGACATAAATGATTATGATTACTTAGGTAAGCTGTAAGGGTTTTCGCTTCTTTTTTTTTTTAATATATAAAACGTACTAGTTAGATCCTTTTAAAATATTAAAAAGAGAATGAATTAGATTGTTTTCGTGGATTAATTTATTTTTGTATATCTGAATGTTAATCTAAGATCTATCAGAACAGCCATTAATAGTCTTTTAACATATAATTAAGATATAGAATCTGATACCAAAAAGAAGATATAGAATGAGAGGATCCAAGAAGACGTTAACATTAATTTAATTTCAATGACTAAGTACCTTTGAGAACTTGTCTTTAGTAACAGCACCTTTCTTCTCAAGTGTGCTTCTATTGCCATCAGGGAGATCTTGTCCTAAAGTCAAGACCAAGATCCCCATGATAATATGCATCCACCCGGGGACGAAGAAAGCCATCCTCCAGGCGGTGAAGGACGTTGACCCCAACAGTCGAATGATCTCATAGACCAGCGGCATGAGCAGCTGCGTGACCCCACCGCCCATGTTCCCCCATCCTGCCGCTGTCCCGTTCACTAGACCTATGATCTGACCGTTGAACATTGTACTCATCCAGTACTGACATGACACGAAGGTCGCAAGGCAGAACCCGATCATGAACCTCACCGTTATGTACCTATCGTACAAAAAAAATTGTTAGGAATTCCACATCGAAAAGTAATCCAATGTACGAAATCACTTATTATAAAAAAATTTTGAGTTGAAAACAAAGGAATTTGTAACAAAAATGTTTTTAGATAGGACCGTCTCGAACTATTTAAAATAAAACTTAATATTTGCGCAATTTTACAATTTACAAGCATGCTTACCCGCCGGCATCAGCAACGAAAGACATGGAGAAGACGGTCGGAGCCGAGAGCATGACGAGGAAAGCGCAGCCATAACGTGGCCCAAGGAGATCGCAAACGGCTCCCATAACAAGCCTAGAGAAGATACTTCCGGAGACAGAGGCAACACCGGCATTTCCGACATCTTGTCTGGTGAGATTAAGGTTGTCTCGAATGATGGGGACGAGAGGAGCAGCAGCGAATGTGGATATGAAGCAAGTGAAGAATGAGATCCAAGCAAGATGGAAAGTTCTCATGTGTGGTGCTGCAAATGAAAAGAGTTTAAAAACTTTGGCTTTGTGTTCGGTGTCCACGGGAAGAGCGAATTTTGCTGATGTGTCGGAAGGAACAGCCGGAGATTCGACCGAAAACGCATAGCTTTGTTCTCGCCCGGTGACTCCGTGCATTGAGCTTCCTGGTTCACCGAAACCATCGGCCATTTTTTGTTTCTATTTGATTTTTGCTTGTGGTCTTGTGTTTAGGGAACATAAGGAGAAAGATTGGTTTATATAGAGACGAAAGTTGACTTCGTAAGAGCCGATGGAGATTCTAAAAGGCTATAAGTGGGATTCATTTTACGTATATAATACTATAATAAGTATAGTTCTTGACGATAATTAATGACTCTAAATTTGTTTATGCGAGATTGATTACAATTATACAAGTTGTGTCTTTATATTAATATTATGGAATATTCACTTTCGCCGCGAGCATGCATCAACGAGAATTAAGCCTCGCCCTACGTCCCAAAGGTTCACTTAGATTCCAATTTAGTATTTTATCGACATGAGATGAGATTACAAAACTGTCCTTATTCTCAGAATTAGATGTTTGAAAGAAGAATTAAAATTCTCGAGTTTCGTTGCTGTTATTTGTTTTCTTTGATTTAATAAAATATATACGTTATAAAAAGAAGAGAAACTATATTTTTATATTTAAGTTCTCTACTTTTATAAATTTATCAAATGACCGTTGATAGTTTTCTGATTTTAAATAAAAAAAAATTCGCTAAAATATACTCCACGATATATAATAAGTTCGGGGAAAAAGTTACAACGATTTTTTTTTTGTTTTTGTTTTTTTTTAACATATGTAGTATGTACAATTAAAATTCGGTGGCAAAATTTGAATCTGTAGAAAACCAAAAATTTGAACTGTATATGTCACATAATGGTCTAGTTTTCCACATATGTAGGGTTCCTTTTCTTTTTAAGGGCTTTTCATTAGAAAAAAAAACAATTTATAGTGTTATCGAATAAAAGTTCATTGATTTCCTTAGAAGCATTATATGATACATGTATGATTATAATTTCATAATTATACCTCTAATCAAGGAGTTTGCTCAGGGAAGTGAATTTCTCTTAAACTTTGTGAGATAAGGGAGAGGAGCAAACTGGTAAAATATGAGTTATCTTTTTCTTTTCACATGATGGGATGCAATAATCAATCCAAGAAAATCACGGTGTGATACATTACGTTATATTCAAACATGGGGACGAGTCCGGTGTGGATCCTTCCTCTCTATGTGACTATGTCTTTGCATGGAATGAAAGGTTCCATTTGATAAATATTATATTATTTTTTGGGGTTAAAATTGTTAATATACTAATGTTATAGAAAAAAACAAAATATCTAGATTCTTACTTATTAAAAATATAGGTTTGATGATGATGTAATCAGATCCCTAACTATGCTTAGGAAAGATTGTAACTGCAGAATAACAGTTGTATTTTTTATTTCTAAAGAAAGTCACCATGCATTTCTCTTATCAGAAATAATATACACATATGAAAACCCAGAGGAGACGTGCAATATACAGTAGTTTGATCATTTAATTTGTAACAAAATAAAACTCTATTATTGTTAACAGTATGTTAGGTCTATTATTGTTAATTCATAATGACTTCTATGTTTTATGACCGAAAACTTGTTTCTATTAAGCGGTTTTTGTGTTCTGGGTTTTTCTTACAAAAATCTTTTTATTAAAAAAAAAAAATTCCATAAATTATTTCGTATGTACGCATTTTAGTATGATACATATAATTAAATAAAATTAGGAAAGTATATTGTGAAGGAAAAAAAGAAGTAGAAGCAAAACACTAAAAAAAGAAGGGTGTATTTGTAAGATAGGTAGTTTTTAAAAAGTTATTTAGAAACTGGGTAGTTTTTAAAAGTTATTTGTAAAATGTGCAGTTTTTAGTGGATGTAAGATAGAAGTGTTGTGAGAGAGAGAAAAAGACAAAATAAAGATGAAAGACAAAAATGTCCTTCAATTTTAGGTCCTTCTTTTTTCAGTGCAACATAGGAAAGCGCCCTCTTTTTGTCATCTCTGCAACTTTCCAGATTTTGTATTGAACTGTTTTTCCTTGTTATCTTCCTTTTGTCTATCGAAGCTTTCTGTTGTAGATGTTCTAACGGGTGCACATACAAGAGTGGAACTCGATGGTTTACAAATAAAATAGTGTAGAAGATGGTGTACGATGATGATTAAAAATATGATATACGAAATATGACTAAAAACACTAGTGCTTGTACACTACGTGATCTCGTACACCAGTGCTTATATATGTATGAAACATGATAGTGTACAACTATATGGTGGTATACGAGATATGATGGTAAAACATTAGTGTTTGTACACTACCTTGTACATCACTATATAGTTGTACACCATCTTAAACAAGCGTTTGTACACCATTTTGTACACCACTATATAGTTGTACACCACTATATAATTGTACACCATCTTAAACAGACGCTTGTACACCATCTTGTACACCGCCACATAGTTATACTCCATCAAATAGTTGTACACTATATAAAACAAGCATTTGTACACCAGCATTGCTCTACACATGCATAATAGATCAATTTTTACTATATTGTTGTACAATGCTGCTAAATATCCAAAAAAATATAGTAAAATTGAGTTCTTTAGATTCAGATAAAAATTTAAAAGATTAATATGTGGTTGTGGTTAATTTTTTATTAAGATCTTTTTGCTAAATCAAACTACAAAATTTTAGAAGATGGAAAAAAAGAAGAAAAAAAACAATTGTTACTCTCTCTCTCTTCTTCGTCGGTCCGGTGAGGAGAAGAAAAAATTGGTGCGACCCACTATTGCAATTTCATCATCAAAACATGAAAGGATATTTGTGTCTTTTGCTTTTATTTTGTTTTATTCTCCTCTCACAATATTTCTATCTCACACACTCTAAAACTACTCATTTCTCAAATAACTTTTAAAAACTATTCATTTCTCCAAATAACACTTTAAAAAACTATCCACTTTCCTAAATAACTCAAAAAAAATCTTATAATGCCAACTGCAGGTAGCAACATGCTGGTTAATTGGTTTCAATGCCAGCAGATTTACAGGCGCACACAAATAATTTATATATACAATTATATGATATTATATATTTCAAAATGTGAATTATACGTGTCTCTAAGACTAAAGCGGTTCAACAATTGCAAGTCAAATTCTCCGGATTTCATTAGATTATTGAAGTTAATTTGATGATGTCATCTTATTATTTTATAATATTTGCTTATCGAGTTCATCTTAATTTGGATTTCTTTCTTAACTCAATTACGGACCTTTTTAATTTTTGACGAAAGGCGTTTGAAAGAAATCCAAATTGTCCGGATATAATCTTCTTTTGTTCCATCACAGTTCCGCTTGGGAATCTATAATGCTTTATGATTCAAAAATTTATATCCAAACGGCTGTCAAAACAAAATAAAGTTGTGAATAAAATTCCACACAATGAATCGCATCAACACCTATTTTTCGACTGCACCTATTCGAAAGAGGTTTGGTCTTTCTTTACATCTAATGCTCATATTATTCAACCAAATTTATTTGAACATGGGATTACATAGATCAAAGACCCTACTAGAGAAACAAATGTGGCTTTGATTATGAAGTTGGCTTTTCAAGCTTCTATTTACTCGGTTTGGAAAGAGAGAAATTGTAGGTTTCAAGATTAGATCCTCTATCTAGAGCTAAAAAAATATTACATTTTGTTGTTTCTTTGTTTGACTTCTTGGTTGTAGGTTTTTCATTCGTAGTCTCGGTGCTGGCAAAATATAGGTTTGTTACCTTCTGCTTTTTGTTATCTTCTGCTTTAAATGCTTGTTGGCCCGTTGGTGGGTTTGTAATTTTCTAGTTTAATGAAAATTTGAATTTAAAAAAAAAAGATAGGTTCGTTACCTCTCACTATAGCGAAATCTAAACTCAAGTCTTATACGTTGAGATCGAAGTTAGAATCTAAAGTCTTAAAGTCATGAGAAAAAGAAGCGCGCTTTAAACAAGTTTGAGACAAGACTATACACACACACGCACACACACACACGCACACACAAACACTCAAAACTTAAACTAACGACTAAACCAGAAATAACAAACTAAGGAATTTACTAGCAACCAAAGCAAAGGATCATGGGGCACCCAAGAGAATCGGATCACCCAAACCCGACCCATGTTTCCCGAGGGCCGAGATGCTTAGAGAACGTTTCCTCATCTTCTCTTTACCCGACCAGTGCCTTGTGTTCCCGTTCTCACACGTGAGCAGCGACGCGCATAGCTGAAGTGGCTCGACCAGCTGCTGGTTCGCAGTCCGCAAGAAAAGGTCTAAGTTTTGTATGTACTTGTCGTCTTTTGAGGCTTCATTGTGGGTTTTTTCAGACATTACCGCAACCGTATCTCGCGACTCTTCCTCGTCATCTGTCCAGTAGCTTTTGTCTTCCATTGCAAGATCATCGTATTCCTCATCCGACTTTGTCGATTGCTCATCAACCGATCCCACCTGCAGAGATTACCCCAAGAATCTTATTAAATCAACCGCAAGGCCTCGTGGTTACCACTTCATTACATGATGAACACATAAATGTGTAATAAGATCACTAAAAAGAGTTTACCTCTTCATGGTCTCGCTTGTTATCGTCATCGCTAAAATCTGTATCTTGCTCGGGAGGATCATCCTCGACTTCTTCATCACTCCCATGCACGGATTGCTCCTCCTTAAGCTGAAGGAAAATAACATAGAAGATACAGAATCATCAAACAACCTTCCACGTACGAATCAAACGAGAAAAAAATAGTTTTAGAGTACCTCTTTCGAAGTTCCTTCAGACATCCTAGGCGAGCTGCAGCAAGAAGAGTAATGCCTACTGCCGTTTTCAGCCAAGTCAGCTCTAGAGTCATCTACACTCCCAGCGCGGCTCGTGGCTCCATCACTAGGCCAAGCACTGATCCCAAACAGACCAAACTGAAGATTCACCGGTTCAGCTTTTTGTAGATATCCATAAATGGGATGCTCCATTCCATTTGCCTCCATTATCTCATTACAGAAGACAGGCTTCCCGCTCTCATCAACCTTACCACCAACCGGCCAAGTTCTTGCGAAAGTGCCATCAGTATTCAGAAGAGCCATTAGATGCCTAGAAGAACCTTTTCTCTGGATCAGCTGAAACATTCCTTTGGAACTCAACGAATTGGCTGTACATTGGTTCCTGTACTCATCGTCGATCACAGAGACGGTGTTTGTGGTAGCATCATAGAGCTGCTCCCCTGCTTCTCGCCTACGCAGGCAACTGAAGACCGTGGCATGGATCGCAGCCACACTCTTATCGACATTGGTATTGTTTATCTTGGGAACGAGATGTTTGTCAGCTCGTTTACACAGGTAATCCTGTATCGTTCTGATGTTACGTATATATTTTACGTACTTGTTTTTTTCCGGGTCCAGGGTCATGTACTTAGCTCTCACTGCAAATCGTTCCAAGTGTTTCTCCTCGTTTGAGATGTACACCATGAAAGGAACAATCGAAGGATGCTTTTTCATCAGTCCCATCTGCAAGCAAGCAAGAAGTTAGAATTACAACTTCCTACTTACAAACGAAATGTGTCAAAGGGAGAATTTATTGGGGCTTACCACAAAGTTAAGGCTTAGATGAACACCTTCAACAACAACAGACTCTTTCCGTTCTTCCCAAGCTGTAATGAGTCTATCTAGGTTGTCAATAACCATTTCACTTTGAGCCTTGAATCCTTCTACAGCCATTTGCTTGGGACTTAACAATACATGGGCGGTTGATTTTGATCCAACATCCATCTGGTGAGTATTATTAGATTTAACACCTTGAGAGGCATTCGCTTTTTCGTCCTCAAGTATTGACTTTGCATATCCATCCAACTTTTTGGCTCTTCTTCTTTTGGCTTTTGACTCGGCAACTGCCACAGGGTCAAGGTACTCTCCAGCATGGTACGTTGAAGCCCACAGCAAAGGATTCTGCTTCTCGTCAACGAAACTTCTCATCATGTGACGAATCGAGTCGGTTGAGACAACCGTTGTAATCCCCAGCCTGCTGCCCTGTAACACAAAATGCAGCATTGTAAGCCTGTGAAAAAGAAGTGAAACTCATCTGTAACCACCTAAAATACGTATCCAAAAACGATAGACCAAAACCTTCGTATGTCTACCTAAAGCTAAGGTGTGATGAAAAATACCAGAAGTGCGGAGAGTGTAGATTTTCCACAGCCACTAGTGCCGCACAGCAGAACAGTCACAGATTCTTTCCTTTCTCGAATCCTGCAGGAAATGGTAAGGATTTTTTAAATGATATGTGAAGTGAAAGGAGATAAAATGTTGTTCTGTTACAAGATGAGACAACTAAAGTAGCTAAGGAAGTTTGGGATGCACCATATAGTCGCATGTATGAGCTTTGCAGATCAAGTTACAGCCATAAACGGCATGACTAATGTAATGAAAGCATTGAATAAAAAATCTTATGCAAGAAAGGATGGAGCTGAACACAGAAACAGAGGTCTAAAGTGAGTTCATATATTTTCTAATGACAATTCAGTAGAATAAAATCTAACTACAGTTTCTATCATATATATGCCCGAAATGGCCTATTAAGTCTACAGAGTTTCTTAGAAAAGTAACATATGGTTTCTTCACAACATGTATGTTCCTAAAGGTATAGAAATTTACTTGCACGCCAGGATCAAGTCAGCCCTTTGGTCATGACCCACATACTTATATTCAGCCAGAGCATCACAGACAACGTTTACGAATATTTCTCGCGAAACAACAACGGTTGTGCGCCTTTTATACATCTCAAACGGCTTACTTTTACTCTTATCAGCATCATCGGTAGCCCAACAGTTAACTTTTTCTACACCAGCACCAGCTGAAGCAGCATCACCTGCCTTCTCAAAAACAGATTCTTTTCCATGCGAGGGCGAAAGAATTAACGATCCCTCACTTCTTATTAACTCGAAAACCCTGCGGCTAATCTGCCCACAACCAAAAAAGAACAAAAAAAGAAACAGAACTTCAAAATCAACAAAGCATGAAAAGTGCTCAGTTACACACACCAAAGGTTTTGCACCCGAAGAAAAGCAAATTATAGAACCAAAAGGCAAAAATCACAACCACCATAAAAAATCTTGAAACTCTTTCTTATTTCGAATAAAATTGCACCTTTACAAGAAACCAAACAAGCTCATGAATAAGACACTGAACACACACCCAAAAATGGGTGCAAGAATACTCAAATAGAATCTAAAGACCTGAGCCACAGAATACAATTATACAGACGTGATATCAAACTTGGCTCAGGGCTAATGATCTGTCTCCAAGGTAATAATCCATTCGGGAGCTGTGAATTCAGTAAACGCCACTAAAATCCAAATTAGAAAAGGTAAAACACAGATTCAAAATCATGCACTTAATCTCCAATATCCGGACAATAAGTAATCGCTCATTCACATTTTATAATTCTTTTTTTGAAAGAATAGACATGTAGGTCGACACAGTAATGCCAAATTAACAAAATTTAGACAAACGTGCTCTTAATCATGTCCAAATTCAAACACATCACTGTTCCAGAATCCAGAAAAGTGGACTAGCAATGCCATTAAACGACAAGAATTAAAGTTTTAAAAAAGATGAAAGAATCAGATTTCGATGAAAGCGATGTGGGGGGAAAGAAAACAGATCAACAAAGAATTTTAAAAAGGGGAGAAACAAAAAAAGAAAATCGACCGATCACCTTGAAGGCGTGACGCGCTTTGCATCCCATGAGCTGAAGAGTACTCTGCAAAACCGGACGCGTATACCGAAACGAATCTTTCCAATTCCCGGTTCCGTCTTCTTCCACAATCGCCGCCGTATCCACATCGTCGACCACCACTATGTACATCACCTTCGTCGTCTCCGCCATATCTCCACAGCGAAAAACCGAATCTGGATTAGAGATTGGTAGTAATACGATAACATGCACAATTGATAAATTCATTCGGTAATGCGTACCTGTTTGGGCGGGAAATTGCTCAGGGAGATCGGAGAGGAGAGAAAGAAGCGTGGGGATTAAGGTTAAGAATCGGAGATTGTGAATGTATCTTCGTTATAAGAAGAAGATGTGGTGGCCATTTTGTGTCAGCTTTGTTCCACGCATCGCTTCAGTAGAGCCTCCACGAGTCTCTCTTTAAAGCCACCTTCCTCTCTCTCTCTGGTTTCCATTACAGAGGAAAAAGAAAACGTTGTTTATTTGTCTTTTTGGCTCTTTTCTAACTAAGCAAGTATTTTTCTTTTCCTCAAAGATGTTATACGTAACTTTGTTTTCAATCAAATTGCTCCCTTTCAGATCCAATCTGAATCAATTCATATTCAGATATCGGGTTAGCTCTTTATTACACTCGATTATTCTGGTTTAAATTTTTGATATTTTAAATTATATCCAACTTAAACAACATACTAGAATCAAAAATGTAGGGGTAAAATTCTAGAATTTATAATGTTAATAGTTTCTGTTTGTCTTGTCAAAATTTCGGTTAGAAGATTTATTTTAAATTTTCTATAACCAAGTGTGTTTTTTTTTTGTTTAAACTATAACCCAGTTTTTTTGCCGACCCTTTTGATCCGGTCTTTGTCAACAATTAATTAGGATCGAGTTTTTAGGAGGAAAAGTATGTTTTAGAAAGAAAAAATAACTATATATACTAGTTGTTATTACTATCGATTTTAAAATCTATGATCTCAGTTACTGTAAAAGAAAAACTCAATTCAAAACTTATGTGTTTGACTCACGAGAATGACTAATCTTTTGTTTGAGAAATTTATATTACTTAATTAAATTCGAGATGAACGGATCATATATATAACCCAATTTCTGAAAAACTTTTTTGGCTAAACATCAAAAGCATGATTAAACTGGTAGGTTCCGTAAGATATTATTCCTCATTCTAAAATCCAAAAAAATCCATAAAAAGATGAAATACATATTGTCATTGCCTAATCATATTTTTTCGTTTTTATTATCTTTAACACGAATGACAGAAATAAATTAAAAACATTCGGTACTCTGCAAAATCATAGATTTTATGAACAAAACTGTAAATTACATAAAAAAAACTCATTCCATAATTTTATTTATAAATTACCTCTACTTCCTTTTCTTGGCTAAAACATTTTTTTCCAAAAAAAAATACATATAAATAAAACGAACTTAACTGAATATTCAGTCACATGATTCATCTAATCAAAACTTAACTGTCTTGACTTTTAAAGTCTTCCTGGGACAATAATTCCTTCCATAAAATGACGAAATTCGCCCTCATCTCCACCATAAATTACGTGTTCAATCAACGAGTTGTATCACAATCAGGTCCTAGATCAAAGGGTTTTTTAGGGAAACAATCGAGAAAAAGTTTCATGGGCCTTCTATATCGCATTTAAAGGCCATCTTGTGGGCCCAGAAACGAGAATCAAGCAGTGGCAAAATTATAATTATCATGTAATAACAAGGGCAAAGCAGCTGACTGTGAGAAAAGGAAAGAAAAAGACAAAAAAGGACAAGAAAAGTGGCCCATCTCTGGTCAGAGGACAAACGTTACATCCATGAAGCGGCCATCGGTGGACCCCGTCAATTATTTTCATATATCTTTTTTTTTTGGTTTTAATATTCTTTTTTTTTTGTCATTCATATTCTTTTCTTTGTAACGGAGCTTCATAGGTTTTTTTTTTCTTTCTCTTTTGGCTAATTTTAATTTTATAAATAAAATCATCAAACGCTTTCAAGAAAAAAAAAATACCAAAAAAAAACTAATTTGTTGCGAACCTTTTTTTTTTTCGTGAAAGAAATTAAAACCAATAGGATTGGAGAAATGAGAAATTAAAACCACAACTAGTTCCCTAAACGTAATATTTTTAAAACCGATCCAGACATTGAACCGGATTGCTTTCCGAGTTATTGGGTTGCTGGGTTAATCGCGGATGAACCACAAATCAATAAATTAATAATAATTTAACGAATACAATTCATTGTATCACCAAATTAAGTTCAAATTTTATGATAATGATATAAATAATCACTATATACAAGAGAAAATATATAATATATGAAAGGTACAAAAAGTTACTATAAACTATTAAAATCATGACAAAAACAAAAAAACAAAAGAAAATTTAAAATAACAAAGAGATAAACACGATGTCAAAAACTCACCAAAAATGCTTATTTGAGTCATGATTTGAAGAAGACAAATCAAAAACTCAAAGTACAAAACGTGAAAACCATATATTTTAGTTTTAAAAAGTCAAATCAAATATTTTTTATGGAATAAAAGTTTTTTAAAATAAAATTTTTAAGATATATTAGATGATTATTTCGAACCGGCGGTTACTAGATCATCGGGTTACGAGTTAATAGCGGTTTTTTCTGGGTTTTATCGGATTTTTAAACTATCAATTTTAGTACTAGACCCGAACCGAATTGTTTAGCGGGTCACCAGTTTTACCGGTTCGACCGCGGATTCGGGTCAGACGTGAAAACATTACTTAAACGTAATAATACTAATAAAGGTCACCGATAAAAATTCTCAGTGCATCAATATGTCTATATTATATAGATAAACACATATAAATAAGAGTTACTAGATATTAATTAAATCACAAAGACACAAACACTGCTTCGTGGACTTTATCTTCCATCTTTTCCATTTTGACTTTATCTTCATCATTTTCAAATTTTGTTGTCCTTGTTGAATTTTTCCTCCTTCAAAATTGGTTTTAATATAGTTATATGTTTGAACAGCATAGTGCCAAAGAGGCTATCACATCTTGTCGAGAACCAAAGCATTAGCTTTCAAATTTCTTTTATAATTGATCGTATTTAAATAATCAAACGAAGATACAAAACTACTGCAAGGAGAGACTGTGAAAGGTTGGAAGATTCGAAACCAGATATCATGTTAAGAATGGTGCTATCTCTTAAGCAGCCAATTACATCATTCTCTAAAATTATTCGTCCTTTTTTTTAAATGACATTTTAGTTAGATTTATTTGATCTTAAGTGTATTTTTTTTAAACTAGTGGGTTTGCCTGTATCTAGAATCGCATCTAAAACTAATTAGAAGTTTTGTTATAGAATACGTGGTCTTTTTTTTCTTACGCGTTAAGATTCTCCAATAAATTATGAGATCTATAACCTAACTTTGTCTAAAATAAATAAAATTAACTGATTCGATATTAATTTTGTGAAAATATTTCGGTGTGATTTACATTCATAGGCAGCCAGCCAAGTGAGAATACAAATATTAACTTATTTTATACCTTTGGTCACTATCTAGAAATATCGATCTAGCTAGGCAACTTTATGAGATTAGAGAAAGAAAGTACCATAATCTCTTGATAAATTATTCATTCGACTTCTAATATTTATATATGTGAGTGGGTTTTTTAGCTAACCAACCATACATATAATTACATAAGGATTGGAAGCTTGACCCAGAAATATAAGTTGATCATATATGTCTGATTTGACGGCGATGGCTTCGGCTGACAGAATTCAGACATTCCCAGTGATCTTGAGGAGGTCGATGTTTGGTTCGAATCTCGCTAAGTTATAATATTATTTATTTTTTATAGAATTCACTTCTTGGATACGGTAAATATGCAAATAAATTAATAGATAAGCAGTCACAAGTACCTTCTATTGTATATATTAATCAAAACTAAATATGGACTCGGAACAACAGGGAAGACCAAGTTATTTAAATATTTTTATCACGAAACAAAAGTTATTAACAAGGGGGCTAAAAGGTTGTATAAAGAATAATTTAAGCTCATGAACATGTGTAAGATCAATATTTATTCAAACTCTCCGCTAAATATGACATATATTCTAATCAGATTTATATATACAAAAGAAGAAGAAAGATTGGCTAAGTTGCTTAAATATCTCAACCTTTGACGATAAGTGGGAAAATATATTTTTAAAAATCTAAAAAAGCTATTAGTAATGGATTTTTGTTTGTCGGTATCAGTAATGGATTTATAGGTTGAAGAAGGATTAGTTGGCTTTGTTTAGCAAAAAAAAAAAGGATTAGTTGGCTTTAATTGAGCTCAAGGGCCGGATAATTCATATCACCACCTTAATTGAGAAAGTGATAAGACTTAGAAGTTAAAAGACATGCACGTCTTTTTTTTTTGGTAAAGTTAATTTACATCTTGCCCACATATATTGTGAATGTGTTTTCATATATATCATTGGCTCCATATCCATCAAGATGAAAACTTAGTCCAACCGTTAGGAAAAAGCTTGAAAGTGAAGTTTGAAAAGACGAAATCAAAGTATAACCAGTTTAATTTTATTTTTAGCCTTTAACTTTCTAAAGCTGTACAAATTAGTTAGTTTAGTACGGTCTATCTTTTCATTTCGAAGCGTTATATTATTGTCAGAAAATTTATAACTTGGAGAATTCAACCATCAAATGTGCACAATTTATTGAAAAAATTTAGGATGATGATCGGAAAAGAATTTTCATTCGTTAGATATCAACAAACCAGTTCGTGACACAGACGTCAAATCTATGAGGAATTTTCCGCTACTGCCATCTTCCGTGCAGCTCCTAATTTCATTTTTTTGTTGTTTCTGGATAACCTGCTAATTTCAATTTCCTTTTGACATTTCTTTTTACAATTGAACTGTCCATTTACTTAAAAAACTAAAAATCATAACATGAATCAATTACAAGAAGAATAAGCAAAAGACACCTACAAAAGATCGTCATCGTCATCGTCATCATCATCGCATCAATTCCATGAACACAAAGCCATTCCACAAGCTATGCAACAGCATCGAAGGTAACAAGTTCCTTGACCTTGCGAATATCAAACCCAAAACCACTCCAAGGAACACCAATGGCAACATCCTCTGCACATTGAAATGCGCCAACGCAAACGCAACCGCACTCACAAGAATCGCACACCAAACCGGCATGTACCTGGTTAGAGACGGTAACAAGAACCCTCTGAACACTATCTCTTCCCAAACCGGTGCACAAACTGACACCACAACCGCATACAGCGCCATTGCCACGGGATCTCTAGCCATTATCGACTGCTCCACACTTGAGAGCGAGACCGGACTCGAAGTTGGTGGGAGTGGCAACAGGTTGAGGTTTAATTGGGAGAGACGGTTAACGAAAGGGAACATGAAACAGCCTATGATAACGTCTAGTTGCCAGTTTCCTTTGAGGGTGAAGCGGAACCAGTCGCTTGCAAGTGGACGAAACATGGAGAGGCAACGGTGGAGGATAGCAATCCCGGCTATGCCTTCTGTTACATCGGTTATCAGACTGAATAAAGCTTGGCCTCTAAATGTGAGGGAGTCTTTGTGGAAACCTGATATATGAGCCATGAAAGGGATCATCCATGATCCAATGAACCAGAAGGCAGCTACCCATAAAAGCATTACCTGAAAAGTCTTACACAGGCTTAATATCCATAGTACTCCACTTAAACATATAAACACTTATCAAATCATCCAATAAACGTTGTAGATAGGTTTCATAAACGTTCTTGTAAAATAATCGGAATTCGATATGGCAATAGCGATTGAGTAACATTTAAGATATAGGTACCTGCACAATGGTCTCTGCAGTCCATGGTACCTTCCAACGAGTTCCAATGGCTTTCAACACTGCATCTGCAGCCTGAAACCAGATGAAACAAAGAGTTTTGCCTTATTCTCATTTCTCCCATCACCTTCAGTAAAATGAGAGCTATAGAATTTCATCACAATTTGTAAGGCACATTTCCAGATCAAAAGAACGATGGAATTCTTTTGAAGCAAACACGAGTAAACAAAATACAATGGATGATGGATATTACGCATAACAGTTCTCTACAGTCCTAACCTCTAGAGTCTAGACCCTGATATCAAAACTGGTTTGCCAGACTAAGACAGAGACAAAAAGTACTTCTTTTTTCAGGTGTACAAGCATCCAGTAATGTCAAAGGGTCCTTACCTTTTGAAGAGTTGTCTTCCAATCTTTTTTATCTGTACATGGATTATCTTGATCTGGCTTAACTAATTCCTCCGGCACTAAATGCTCTGGATTCTCGGGAGCAGAATCCTCATTTCTAAAGCACAAAATCTTCCATTTCTGCAGAAAGTAGCAGCAAAGTTTAATACATTGAAGACAATTAAATCGATTCGTCATCTGGAAAGCAGAAGTAAGCGATGAAATCATATGCTACTGCATCAAAACAAGAATACTAAACCTCAAGAACTAACCACCTCATCACAAGATTACTAAACCTCAAGAACCACAAAATTTTCTGAAATATTCGTAATCCAAGCAAACCCTTGACCAAAAACACCTCTTTTTATATAAACAGATAAAAGAAAAAAGAAACCATACGTGCTTGGCGGACTTAGAAGGTGAAGCAGTAATAGGGGAAATCTGGGTGAGAGCAGGAGAGAAGACAGTTCGACACGGAAGCCTAAACTTGGAACGCGAGCTGGAGAGCGCTGGGCGATGGCAGAGGAGAGACGAAGACGAGCAAGGAGAGGTCAACATGGGAATCTGAGTTCCAACTCAAACTAAGATTTTCAGGTTAATTCAGGAGACCGAAGCGTAGCAAGCAGCCTCTCCGTGGAATGAGGAGAGAGAGAGAGACGAGAAAGGCTCTCTGAAATGCGAATTGAAAACCCTAAAAGATTCTTGGTTTCATCAGAGAAATTGAAAACCCTAAGAAAATCCGAATGGAAGGAAATCTGAAAGTGGGATTTGGGGGTTTCGTGACCAGAGAACGAAACCAATTTTGGGTCTTCAGTTTTCTCACCAAAAAAGTGGTTAGAATTTTCAACGTTGACACAGAAACAAAAAAAATTGGCAGACAATAATTAACAAATCCGTCTAAACCGGACCACCAAACAAAACCGATGTTGAACCTATCAAACCGAAATAAATTAATTGTGAATTTTGTTTACAAAACGCAAATTTCTCGGTTTTCCAGAACGAATGGTCAGATGTAAGAACATAATTAATAACCAAAAAAAATATTTGTTAAAACTTAATAACAAGTTTAAGAAAATCTAAGATATACATCAAGTAGGAAATTGGTTTTTGGGACTGTTTGATATCAACATTTCTTTTATAGAAAAAACAAATTATAATCCAACGGTTGTGGTTAATCCTTCTTTTAATCCAGTGTTGTCAGTGCTTCTCATTATTCTCACATCTCACTAAACCAAACACCTTTTTCTTTCTAGTGTATATTGCAACCCTTCTTAAGCTTTGTTTCTCTTCTCTGCATCTTTACCTTCATTAATAGGAAGAAACTGTGGTTGTCAAAAAAAGAAAAAAAAAAGAAAATGAAGAAACTGTGAATCTCTTCTATGTATTATTTCTAAAATTTTAACACACACTCTCTCTCTCACTTTACAACAAGATAAAAAAATTAAGTAATGGAAATTCCTGTCAAAATTCTAATCATGTCCACCACCTGCTGTGGTCCATCCAGAAATCATTCTCTATTAAACGATCAGACGAGAAAAATGATTTTGAATTTTGTACATCATTTACTTTTTTACTAATCAATCCACTAGTCTATCAGAATCTTTTTTTTTGTTAAACATCTATCATAATCTTTCTAATTTAGTTAAAAGTGAATACCTTTATAGACATATTGACAATATTTATAAGGTGTAAAATGTTTACCTTAGGATTTTTGTAAGACTAGTATTGGTATATTTGTAAGAGAATTCCCCACCATAGTGCAGTTAATTGAAACATTTCAAAAATTTTGTTTTACTTTATGATTTTAATGGGCTTTTGAAAGACAGATTTTGTTTTTTTGGTAGGAAAATTCTCCATCATATTGCACCAAACTGAAACATTTCATGACTTATAGAGACTTCATCAAATTACATAGGCTTAACTGTAAATTGCCTTTAGTATGATTCTTTGGTGAAATATCTATTACCAGGACACGAGTTATAGAAAGTCCAACGGTCAAATCAAAATCTCTCTTTCTGTCTCTCTCCTCCTCATATTTCGCCATGTCTTCCTCTCCTCCATTTCTTGACTCCCAAGAAACACCACAATCTCTCCCCAAAAAGAAAATAAAATAAAAAATAAAACAAACCCTAGTTCTCCCTCTCTCTCTCTCTCTCTCCCTCCCTCGAATCTCAAGAACAAATCAATTGTGTAATGTCTCCTTGATCCATCCCGATATCCAGAACAATTCTCTGCAACATTGTATTTTTCTTCTCCGCTTTCTCGGAAAATTTCAGAGATGGGAAGGAGAAATTCATGTTTTCAAGAAACATTTGTTTCGTTCTTCGTTTTTCTTTCCTTAATTTTTCATCAAGAAGTAATCTGTCAAGAAGATAGAAGCTTGGATAATCCCGCGGCTAATCGTCTCTATAACCAATTCGTCTTTGACAAAATATCGAATCTCACCGAAGTTTTTGAGGATGACATTAAACGAGAACTCGGTTTCTGCATTACCAATGTGTTAGTTTTTAAATATTCGTATTCTTAGTTATAAATTTTAAAACCCCAAAATTAATCACTTAATGAAAGATAGATGTTATTGTGTTTCAGAAAAGAAGATTATAACGAAGCGTTTAACTTCTCTTCAAAGCCAGGTTTCTTAAACGCATGTGGTAAAACCACAAAAGGTATAAATATAATATATCCTCTGTTTCATTGGTAAAAATCATTAGAAATTTTAAATTACGATTTATACATTTTTGTTGATGCTTTTGGTTTGAGAATAGGTGACATGATGCAGAGAATATGTACTGCTGCAGAAGTGAGGATATACTTCAACGGGTTATTAGGAGGTGCAAAGAGAGCTACGAATTACTTGAAACCGAACAAGAACTGCAATCTATCTTCATGGATGTCTGGATGTGAACCTGGATGGGCTTGTCGCACTGCTAAAGAAGTTAAAGTTGACCTTAAAGACGATAAAAATGTTCCTGTAAGAACTCAGCAATGCGCGCCTTGTTGCGCAGGCTTCTTCTGCCCTCGTGGCATCACTTGCATGATCCGTAAGCTAACACTCTTCAAACATTCAAAATCGGAAAAAGAATTGGTTTTGTTGCTTCATTTCTAATGTTGTTTCCTCACAATAATGAAGCTTGTCCTTTGGGAGCATATTGCCCAGAAGCTAAGCTGAACAGAACAACAGGATTATGCGACCCGTAAGTCTTGTTTTTTGCTTCATTTCTAAGTTTTTTTTAAAACATTTGGTAAGATTAGTAGCAGGATTGTTGTTTTTGCAGATATCATTACCAGCTTCCTTCTGGACAGCCAAATCATACTTGTGGTGGAGCTGATATTTGGGCTGATATTGGTAGTAGCAGTGAAGTTTTCTGTTCAGCTGGATCTTTTTGTCCTTCGACTATCGACAAGCTTCCTTGTAGCAAAGGGTAACTACCCAAGAATGATTTTAATAACTTTATTTGGAGATTCTTCTTTCTCTAATCAACTAAACTAATCTTTTATTTACTCCAGACATTACTGCAGGACAGGTTCTACTGCTGAACTAAGTGAGTGTGATCTCTTTTGTCCAAACAACATTAAGTCCTACTATCAGAGATAAAGAATTTACGGTTTCTTTTTGCTTTGATGAATTTGCAGATTGTTTTAAGCTGGCAACGTGCAATCCAAGATCAACAAATCAGAATATCACAGCATACGGAATCATGCTTTTTGTGAGTCATAATTGATCTCTCCTTAAGCTCTTCATGTATCTTTAGGTTAATTCCAATCATTTGAGCCTTTGGCCTTGTTCTATGTAGGCCGGACTAGGTTTCTTGCTCATAATCTTATACAACTGCTCTGACCAAGTGCTTGCTACGAGAGAAAGAAGGCAGGCAAAATCCAGGGAAAAAGCAGTACAGAGTGTGAGAGAAACACAATCGCGTGAGAAATGGAAATCTGCCAAAGATATTGCAAAGAAGCATGCGACCGATCTGCAACAATCGTTTTCTCGAACATTCTCTCGGCGGAAATCTATGAAACAGCCGGATCTGATGAGAGGTCTAAGCCAAGCAAAACCTGGATCAGACGCTGCTTTACCGCCAATGCCAGGAGGCAGCTCAGACACGAAAAAGGGAAAGAAGAAAGAAAAGAACAAACTAACAGAGATGTTACATGACATTGAACAAAACCCTGGAGATACTGAAGGGTTTAATCTTGAGATTGGTGATAAAAACATTAAAAAACATGCTCCAAAAGGTAAGGCCTTGCATACACAGAGCCAGATGTTCAGGTACGCTTATGGACAGATCGAAAAGGAAAAAGCAATGCAGGAGCAGAACAAGAACTTGACTTTCTCCGGAGTCATTTCCATGGCTAATGATATCGATATAAGAAAGAGACCTACGATTGAAGTTGCTTTTAAAGACCTTTCGATTACATTGAAAGGGAAAAATAAACATCTTCTGAGATGTGTGACCGGGAAACTCTCCCCCGGACGTGTTTCTGCTGTGATGGGTCCTTCTGGAGCCGGGAAAACCACTTTCTTAATAGCTTTGACAGGCAAAGCACCAGGTTGCACCATGAGTGGAATGATTCTCGTAAACGGGAAGGTTGAATCAATTCAATCCTACAAGAAAATCATAGGTTTTGTGCCTCAGGATGACATAGTCCATGGAAACTTGACAGTGGAGGAGAATCTCTGGTTCAGCGCAAGATGCAGGTAAGCCACATTTTGATTAATGAAATTCAAGTTTTCAACAGCTTATTCAACTGTATGCATAATCCATTTATACAGGCTCCCTGCAGATCTCCCAAAGCCGGAAAAGGTTTTAGTTGTAGAAAGAGTCATTGAGTCACTTGGTCTGCAACATGTTCGAGACTCTCTTGTTGGGACTGTGGAAAAGAGAGGAATCTCTGGAGGCCAGAGGAAAAGAGTCAATGTGGGTCTTGAAATGGTGATGGAACCATCACTTTTGATATTAGATGAACCAACTTCAGGCCTTGACAGTTCATCCTCTCAGTTACTTCTCAGAGCTTTACGCCGTGAAGCTCTTGAAGGAGTAAACATCTGTATGGTTGTTCACCAACCCAGGTTCAAAATAATATACTCTCCCATTGGCTAATACTAAACAGAGGATTAAATCTTATTCTCATTTTATCCTTTGTCTCTCTGCAGCTACACTCTGTTTCGGATGTTTGATGATCTAATACTTCTGGCAAAAGGTGGACTGATATGTTACCAAGGATCAGTCAAGAAAGTTGAAGAATACTTCTCAAGCCTCGGGATCATTGTCCCTGAGCGTGTGAATCCTCCTGATTACTACATTGATATATTGGAAGGCATACTAAAGCCAAGCACAAGCTCAGGGGTTACCTATAAGCAGCTTCCGGTTAGATGGATGCTTCATAATGGGTATCCAGTTCCTATGGACATGCTCAAAAGCATTGAAGGGATGGCTTCTTCTGCTTCTGCTGAGAACTCGGCTCATGGAGGAAGCGCTCACGGCAGCGTTGTAGGAGATGACGGAACATCTTTTGCTGGAGAGTTCTGGCAAGATGTCAAGGCAAATGTTGAAATCAAGAAAGATAACTTGCAGAATAACTTCAGTAGTTCAGGTGACTTATCTGAAAGAGAAGTTCCCGGTGTGTTTCAGCAATTCAGATACTTCTTAGGAAGGTAAATCCCCTAAAATACTTAACAAAATCAATTATTTCACAGATAATCCTTTCTTAAACCCAATCTGTGTGCTTTTCAGGTTAGGTAAACAGAGACTGCGAGAAGCAAGGACACTAGCTGTAGATTACCTAATACTTTTGCTTGCTGGTATCTGCTTAGGAACACTTGCTAAAGTGAGCGATGAAACGTTTGGTGCCATGGGATATACATATACAGTCATTGCTGTTTGTAAGTAGAAACTTTTTCAACCTGATGCTTTCTTCTGACAACAAATTTGCTTCTTCCTTCTAACCTTTTTAACAAATTTTCTGGTTTTCAGCTCTCTTGTGTAAGATTACTGCATTGCGATCTTTCTCTCTGGATAAACTACACTACTGGAGAGAAAGCCGAGCCGGAATGAGCAGCCTGGCTTACTTCCTAGCAAAAGACACAGTTGATCATTTCAACACCATTGTCAAGCCGCTTGTTTATCTCTCCATGTTCTACTTCTTCAACAATCCAAGATCAACCGTCACAGACAACTATATTGTCCTAATCTGTCTTGTCTACTGTGTGACTGGCATAGCTTATGCCCTGGCCATACTTTTCGAACCTGGTCCAGCTCAACTGGTAAGTGTCCAATACTGATGACAGAGAAAAGACTTGGACTAGAAAGCTTTGTTTCACATATTTCTCATTTGACTTTGTGCAGTGGTCAGTGTTGCTTCCAGTGGTTCTGACTCTAATTGCCACCAGTACAAACGACAACAAAATTGTAGATTCAATCTCAGAGTTGTGCTACACAAGATGGGCTCTCGAAGCATTTGTGGTGTCAAACGCTCAAAGGTTGCAAACTTAATCTCTCCCTGTTGTAAAACTCCATTGCAACACACATCTCTGCATCTTGTTTACTCTTCCGTATAATATTTCAGATATAAAGGAGTCTGGCTTATCACTCGCTGTGGATCACTGATGGAGAATGGATACAACATCAAGCACTTCCCTCGTTGCCTCATCTTCCTGACACTAACCGGTATCTTGAGCCGCTGTGCAGCTTTCTTTTGTATGGTAACTTTCCAAAAGAAGTAGCTTTAACTTCCCGTATCATCTTCCTTCTATATCTGCAAACCTCGGGAAAAATTCAAAAATACCAATTTCTTCCCTATACGCATCAACTATACTTGAAGAACCAATAGAGGACATAGAGCAGTCACAAAGGTTTTACAAGAAAGAACACACCATTTGCAGAAGATCATAGCCTGGTACGCTGTTCATAGGTAGTTCCATCATCAGAGTTAAAGATTTTCCTACCTGTAATTCTTCATGTTGTACATCTGTCTTTTGCTTTAGATATAACATAGATCATCACCTGTTTGCTATCGATTCCATTTTATACACCAAGTAAAATTGTAGAAGTACATAGACGCACTAATGAGAAAACCTTCAAGAACTTCCATTACTTTCTTGGCTTAAAGTTAATAACATTGGTAATTTGTTTTCCTCTCATCATTTAGATTTTCATATCTTAGGACAGCAGAAGCATTTAACTTATTGTTATACATCGGAAATGAAAGGTGAAGATTACTTTTCTTATTTCCAAATGAGATCACCCATGAACTTAAGTGCTGGAACCCCTCTTATTTCTGCATCTAGCAATGGGGATTGGATCAGTTTCAACCCGGAAAGTTCTGCATCGTTCTGTATGAGTCCGAGCACACGTGTTTGTTCCTGAAATATCAACATTCAACAACCATATCACATTGAATGTACATAGAATGGCTATGTCTATTTGGAATTACCAAACTGATACTGGACTCAAATCAAAAGTATCAGTAACTTTTGCTTGCACAGAGTTAACTAGAGTTACCTTTCGTCTCATCGAGCAAAATTTGCAGTCCGATTCAGATTGAGGTAGAAGCTGATTAACAATAAGCCTGTGAACTGGAACATTTTCTTTTCTCAAAGATGCATGTAACCTTGAAGACTCGTTTATTGCCATAACCTAAAGGAAAGATAATAGCCCAGTGAATATGTAACCAAGTAAAACCCAAGATCTTGAGAATAAAATTAAGATCTATTACAAGCTAAGTGTCTCACTAACCACAAGTAAATTAGTGATCGCTATGAAAAAGTAAGAGAATGGAGTTACCGTTGGGATGGTTACAATGACAAACTCAGTAGTGTCCACATCACGGAAAACATTTCGAACTTTCTCCATTCTCTCTTTCAGTTGATCCAACTCGTTCGACTGTTATTAAATGAATCTTCAGGATTCGAGAAAGGTAAACAGGAAGTATCGATGCAAGTGAAAAAACCTATACTTACAGGTTCTTGTTGTTGTATCTCCTTTTTACCAAAGACTGACTTAAAGGCTGAAGCTGCTGCAGTGATCTTCTTCTTGAGCTGAATAATTCATTTAGATATAAGTAAGCTAAACATATCAATGTTGTAAGACTTGTAATTCAAATAACAAAAGGAGCAAACCACAACTGAATGCTCAAACCTTTGTTATTTTGCCAATAGATGAATCATAAAAATCGGGCAGAGAAAGAAGCCGCAGTGTATGTCCCTGCAAGAAACTATTTGGAATCAATCGGAATTAAGAGAATCCAACATGTGCCATACTCCAAGAACAGAACAAAATTAGAATATATTTACTAACCGTGGGAGCAGTATCGAAAACTATACGCGTGAACCTACTGTATTCTGGTGACTCCATAAATTGAAGAACCTGGAAAGAGATCTCAACATTCTTAAAACAAAGTTCCATTTTTTAGGGGATCTCCGAATACATGAGTAATCTGGTAGGTAACATACGTGCCTTTGAAATAGCTGCTATTTCGTCAATACCAGGTGATGCAGCATTGAGCATATCTTCAAGATTCAAGTCCCCTAACTACCAAAAGTGGACAACATATCTGAGACATTAACGAAGTTTCCCAATCATAATGGAAGCTTGGAAAATCAACAGAATACAAACCTCGCCGGCAAACATTCCTAGCCCCATGCTATCCATCATATTTTTAACGCTTTTATCACCGGTCTGCCTTTTAATCTCTTCCTTCATTCTCTCGGGTGTTATCTGTTTCGACATGAGAGTAAAACTCAGCAACATATGCTAGGTAACCAGGAGTGTGCAGAGACGCGAAGTTCGGTAATCACCTCAAGAGCTAGAAGTGGAGAATCAACACCTTGAACCGGCTTTAGGACTCCTCCTGACAAGTCCTAGATGCCAAAACAAGAGACTAGCTGATAACTGAAAACACACTTTCCAAGCTTAAACATTTGAGAGCCAAATAAAAAGCTGATTGATACCTGGGAAAAAGAATCACTCAAGGAGTGAGCAGGATCAGTTGAAACCACGATGGTCGGGTGACCGTGGCTAGCGAACTTAACCGCAAGAGAAGCAGCACAACTCGTTTTCCCAACACCTCCTTTACCGCCCAGAAGGTAATACTTTCGATGATTCACAGATACCATCTCATCAAAATGGGAAGCTCCTTCAGCAATAGTAGCCAATGATCTCTCTACACACACAAGCGAGAAACCAAAATCTTAATGATCGTACTTTCTCGGATGCATTTTTGACAGAATCCATGGATAAAATTGCAGTTCGGCAGGCTATAGAGCAAGGTGAGCACATACCTAACTCTTCACTATGTGATCCAAACAGCAAATTCTCATAATAAACCCCTCACTAATCTTTTCACCAATCAGTCAAACAAATTTCTCATCTTACTTCTTCTACAGTAGTAAATCCCAATTAACAAGAGTACTCTTGCTTCTTACAGTAGCAATTCTAACAAGAACGAATAGAAAACAGTAATCAAGTCCGAAACTTTAACCCAAATCATATCTGAAACCATAGTTATTGTACTCAACAGTCAACTCAACGCAGAAAACTTTGCATCAAAACAAACGGGAAGAGACGGTGATGGAAAATGTCACAAAGTTGGAATTTTGTTTTCCAGAGAAAGCAACGAGAGAGAGAGAGAGAGAGAGGAAAAGGATCAAAAGGGCAACCTCGAAAGAGTGTTCCGGAGATTCTTCCACCGTGAATTTGAGCATAAAGGGGATTGAAACCCAGAGCTCCTGCGACCCGATGGAGAGAGATGGAGCTTCTAGTTCGTGAAACACGATTGAGAAGAAGGGAAGCCGCCATTGAAGAATTAAGAAGAGAGAAAGGGGAAGAAGTGAATGGAGGGGAAATATACAAATCACACTGTTTCGGATGTCGAGAAAGTTGAAGGCGGAGCAGGCGACAGAGGAGGGTTTTAGCGAGGTTTTTAGGAACTGACCCTTCTCTTTTCACAAAATTGGCAAATCACAAAAATGATAAAAATATATTCAAGTAAATAAAAATTCCGCAAAGTCCGTTATCTAATTATATAATTTTTAATTTATCCAATTAAAAGCTTCTTCTTTTTGCTTCCACATTAATCCTACAATTATAGATATGGAAATTGTTCATAATCATTAGTGAGCCTAAATCATAATCCACCTTGTACTCTAACACAAAATCATAACAGTAAACCGAAAAAAAA
This sequence comes from Kernera saxatilis, assembly GCA_900406395.1. Taxonomy (NCBI): domain Eukaryota; kingdom Viridiplantae; phylum Streptophyta; class Magnoliopsida; order Brassicales; family Brassicaceae; genus Kernera; species Kernera saxatilis. The sequence continues at coordinate 93,855 of OVAY01000126.1, forward strand.
AAAATATATATATATATATATATATATTATTTATTTTTTTTAAAAAGAGAAATGAGAAATCATTTTTTATTTTTTTTCTTCCAAAAATAAATCCCACTACCCACCACTCTCTCTCAAGGACGGTTAAAAGAGCATCAGCTACGAAAACAGCTTCTCGTCTTCCTTCACCAAACCCTCACAATATCGCTCTCATCTTCATCTTGAAGCCTAAGCCAAATCTCAATATGTCTCATTCTTCTTCTATTAACCTCCTTCATTACCATTACCTCCCTCCTTGTCTCAACCACTCTTCCTTCCGGTTCTGCCTCACTGCTCCATCTTCGTCTCGGTGGTCAAGTCCCGACCACGACTGCTCCACCTTAGCCATGCCCATTACAACTCTCTCTCCGACCTTCAATGTCCCTCATAGTGTTGTGAGTTTTTCTTTTGTTTCTCTTTTAATGAATTGTTTGCATACAACTCGAATTCTATATGAATCTTAAATCTTGTGGGTTAGCATAAACATATATATATATATATATATAT